>OX402528.1:26185169-26459265 GCA_948098885.1 Drepanosiphum platanoidis
GTGTAAATCAATATTTGACGAGAAGACCAAAAGAAGGAGAACAATTGTTGACTTTAAATCCGATCAGTTTACATCGATGTCGTCGCGGTCAGGAACTGAAAAATATCCAAAAATAAATGTCATAAAACTCTGATGTTTCGGTTGAAACAATAATGAACTCTCGCTAAAATTGTGTTTGCGAAAGAGTTTACGATTCATTGGAACTAGAGTATCGTTTTATCGAAGAAATAATAATAAAAAAAAGAAAAAGAATTACCGTGACTCGAAATCTGTCAATTTGCTCAACGAAATTAATACCGTAGGTGATATTTACGGCTTGATGGTTTGTGGATAAATGGGGTTCGATTACATTATACACGTCCGAAAAATGATCTAATCTAATATCATCGAATATCGCACTGTACTCTGCAGACACTATTACTGTGTAGAACGTTCCATATCGCTCTACGTCAGTCTGTCATTACATTGGGTTTCATTTCAAACTTTTTCCAATCAACTAGAACGTGTTATTATTTATTTATCCGATAGGAATCATTTCATTTTACGCCTGACCTTAATAATTTTTCAACTCTAAATGTTTTATTTCATAAAATTTATGTTTGGACGAGCTGCACTTAAAGCGGGTGTCGTTTTTTCACGCGTAACTTTCCAAATACATGTTGAAATATATATATATATATATATATATATATATATATATATATATATATATATATATATAAATAGAAATATTTCAGACGTATTGATTCATCGTTTTAGTGTTATAATTACAGTGGCAGTTTTCGTACTGCATGGCATAACAGTTTCTAAAAGCTACTAGAAAAAACTTTTCGTACGATTGTGTTCTTCGACTGAAGATTTTCCGTGCACACTTCGTACAGCTATTTATTTTTTTCCAAGGAAACCTACTCAATACTTACGTTCTCATATGACTGTTTAAATAAAATCTGTTCCGTACACATAAAGCCGTGACTTTTACACACGATGTTCATTTTCAGCACGATGTATATGTTACGTACACGCAAGAGTGGTCGGTAGCTAAAAAGGTCGTGCTAAATACTTTGCATATTATGGTATGCTTTGTGTCGAACAAATTCATAGATTTGTTCGAGACTTCAATACCTACCGGCAGATTGATATACGTACAGTTGAATAGAAGTACAAAGTGTATGCATATATAAGTATGTATGGAATCTTTGGCTTCTTGAAAGTATAATAAAACGTGGCTCTTAGACTATGGTGTTCTGTATTATAAAACCTTTACAATTCCGATGATAAGGGTTTGCAAATGTAGCAGTTAAGTTAGAGATTCGTTCGGCTTATCGCGGTCGATTTAAGTCGTATGAAGATACAAAACCGTTAATATTTTGGCCGAACTGTGATGACAGAGTACAGTTTTTTGATCAATGGATAAATACATATTGAGTTCATAACAATTTATAGCATCTGAACGAGATTACATTAATCTCGTTCGTTTTACGATCACATCTAACCAGTATTTTTTCACACAAAACCAACACTCGTACGATATCGTAAAACTTAATGATATTTACAAAACTAGAACAGTTTTAATAAAACGATTTGTACACTTTATTTGGTTAGGTGTATTATGAATGTTTACTACGAAAACGTCGTAAATGAAATGTTTTCTAATTTTACAGTGAATGGTAGATTTTGATACTCAACCCTATTACTTCATTTTTTTTTTTTTTTAACTAATCGCGTGCTTCTAACTTAAATATCCACGAGTTTATTGTAGTTACTATAAATTGTATTTTCTTATACCAGACAAAAACCATTTTCGGAATAAACACGTCATATTAAAAGTTTAAACCAAAATGTTAGTAGCAGTTATACAAATGTTTATAATTTAAACGACTTATTTCTAATAAGAACATGAAAATAAAACTAATATTAATAAATACAATAACATTTAAAAAAAAAAAAACGGCATAGAAAAGTAAAAACAAAAGGAATTCATACCTATAGTATTATATATATATACGTAAGATTGTATATGTTTTTTATTCATATTATTATAAATTTTAATTAATATAATATCATTAATAATATTGTGTTGATTATATGAAATATAATTTTCAGAACTGTACGTATGAAATATGAGATTAATTTAAAATATTGTAATCTGAGTTTAAGTATGGCGCAAATTATTAAATTTGAAAAACTAATAAATTTCGAGTATCATGTTTTCAACCTGAGCAAATAATTATTTTAAATAATATAATTATTTTTAACCATCTATTATTAATACAAATTTAATTTAAAAATAATGAATATGTTTAGACATTATTGTATCATTGAATATTTTATTAAAACTAAAATACTGTGTTACGAGACGGTTCTGAGTTTAGTTTTCTTCTCTGATTTTACATCACATATTTGGTTAAAAATAGTTTATGTATTTCATGGTAAATACGAAAGATACTTTTCTTATGCAAACATATTTGTATATAAGATAATGTTTTTTTTATGTAAAAAGTATATCATTAAAATTTAATAATTTTTCTAAGGTTAAATTTTATACCACTGGATTATATAGCTATATGATGCAATGCAAAAATAAATAAACAATTTTTTTTGCGGAATACTTTATATCGTAGAACATAAAGTTTCGTGATTGTTCACTAAATTCGTTTATTTTAACGTTTTTAATAATAATAAAGAAAACGTAATACTTTTTGTGCTATTTTTGTTACCGAATGTCTGTAATTTTTAAAATTAAATATGCTTAGGGATTCATAAAAATATTTAAATACATTTAAAAGAGAAATATTTTTAAATTGTTTTTTTCAGTAGACATCAGTATACTTACAATATTTTAAAATGAGTGTTAAAATGAAAAAAAGTTACAGAGTTATAAAAAGAAATTTTAAAAATTCTTTAGAAAATATATTATAACGAATACCGATAAACGGATTATTGTAATATTCAGAGAATTTTATATTCATATAAATCAAATTAAACATATCTATATTTTTTTCTATATATAGGTATATAAAAAAATGTATTTATATTTTAACATTTTATGTTTTTAAACATATAAAAAATATAAATACAAATTATTTGAGTTCAAAAAAAAAAATAATAATAATAAGATACATTCTATAGTGTTTATATACGAATGTTTCTTCTTGAATATTTATGGTTTTTTTCTTTTTTTTTAAATAGACTGAATAAAAATAGTGCGTATGAAACATTGTCGTGTAATTCTACATCCATTCTGGAGGTGGAGTCATGGGGCTATAAATTTATTCTTTACTACATTATTAAAGCGTACACATTCTATTTTAAACAATGAAAATACTAGAACTGCTATTAAGCTAATCGAATAGTTAATTTATATTTTACAATTCAATTTCTCGTTGGTAAAATTAAAAATATATTATGAACGTGCGTCCCGTTTCTTTTTTCAGATATCAACCGGAACTGGGATAATGTCCTCGTTTATTAACCTCCACATTGTCGTCCCAGAAGTTCACATCGATGGAGCAACCGAGCTCCACGTGGATATGGGCAGCATCATAAATCTTCTGTGCATTATCGAAAAAGTAAAGTATACATTATTTAAAAAAACGTGTTAATTCAACCGAGAGATTTATTTTGTTTTTAATCAATTGATTATTACGTATTGGTCTCTATAATGATTATGTCAATTTATAAACATTAAATGAAAAATATTGTATATGTACATTAAATCTCAGATGATAATATGAAATTTACGTGATTATGTGAAAATGAATACAGATGCAACAGGCTTATAGTCTTATACGTTTTTAGATTCTGAGTGAAATTAATTGAATTGGCGGTACTCAACGGGATGATTCTTTTTGTGTCTATGTGTACGATTTTACCAAGAAATCACGATTCGTTCACAAACTTCAAAGATGATTTCTGGTAGAAAATTGTATTTCATTATTGCAATTTGTTTGATTTCCTTACAGTTATCTTTGTAATAATTGTGAAAACCCGATTATAACAAAAACAAAAAAAAATAAATATCATAAATAATTATTATTGTTGGAACTTGAAATGTTCACTAAATATTTATACTACTATTTTCTATATGTAGTATAATTTTTTAATTTTCTAAAGATTTTCTTTTTTTTTTGTACACTTGGGAAAAAAATATTTCGCTAGGATAAAAAAACTAGAAAATTTAAGAACAATTCCTTTTATGTTTTTATACATTTTTTAAAAAATTTTTTTTGAAAAACAGAACCATAATAATTTTACGATATTAACACAATTACATTTTGAGAAATCTCGAAAAATCACGAATGTCTGCATACTTTTTGTAGTTAAAAATGCATATAATTTTAAATTTCAATACTTAGAGCTTGAAAACGTAATACACGATTCTAGATAAATCACTGTAACTAGTAAATTCGATAAAAATAACCGACGATTCGTGAAACTGTTTTATAAACATTAGAAAATTAAATTCTGACAAAGTCGGGTATTCCGACGAATTTCGATTAAAAAACATTAGTTAAACAATAAGTTATCTTGTTATTATTCAATTTTAATCATCTCATGATGATATTCTTTGTTATTTTCTAAGCATAATATTTATGTAATAAATTATTAAAAATAGAATTAAAGCGAAACCACCAACTCTCTTCACTCAGAATCGTTTTTCTATAGTAATGGTACATTCGTTTCAAATTCCTAGGCCTATTCACCAAGCTCAACACTTGTCATCTGTATAATTTTTAATTAATAAATAAAAATGATTAAACAATAATTTTGAAATGGACTAATAAAGCGCAGTAGGTATGCAATTTTATTAGTTCGTGGTTCTTAGCGCAAGAATAATAAAAAAAAAAAGATCACATAGTCTTTCTCAGAGGTTTTAACATTTTAAGTTATTGTGACGTAGTTTCACATTATTTGTAAACAATTTCATTACACATGGTATTAAAAAATTACATTAACATAATATTGTAGATTTCTTTGTGATACCATAAAATACGGTTGCACTCCCATGTGTAACCGATATTGCATATCTGTTACGCCATGACAAATAATTTATTTTAAAATCATTGCCATTTTTTATCTTTCTAAAACACCTCATCCAATATTTATTAATAATTCAATTTCTGATTGTTGATCTGTAAACAACTCAGGAATATTCTGTTCTGATTATTTCGATATACATGTTCAGATATTCCGCGTAAAATATTGACTATCGTATTGGTATATTATATAACATGAGCAAATATTGCTTTGTTTTCCTTTTGAATAATAATTTCTATTTTACCATCATTATTATAATTCGAATGATATCAGTTTTTCCAACTTTTAACCGCGAATTATGAATACTTCTTGTTGGTATGACGAATATTTTTATTTTTTTTGTCTTAGAGTCCGCAACCTCCACAGTATGTGTTTTGGTATCATAATGAAAAAATGATCAACTACGACAATAGCAGAGGTGGTATTGTAGTGGACGCAGAAAACGATGGTCGCAGTACCAGCAGGTTGACCATACATGACGTGATCGACACAGATAGTGGCAATTACACATGTAAAGCTGCAAATGCAGAACCAGCTTATGTTTATGTTTTCGTTTCTGAAGGTAAGATAAAATACGATTGTCTTTTTCCATTATTCTAATTTATGTCGTTAACGACTTTTCAAAATTACTTGCCCGACAATCGAAATCTGTTCTCCTATTATTGAATTAAAATTGTTATTATTTTCAACCGTATTGATTTTGCTCGTTGGTTTTTGTTTTTAAATAAACTAGACGTTCCATCGATCTTTTCTTCAAATTAGTTTTGATTTTTTTTTTTTTTTGTACCTTTATTTTAGTTTTTATATATATTTTGAATGTAAGCAGTGTTATAACTTACAGGTGCTTGTTGGTATGCAAAACGTAGAACAGATTGCTATCGAATTAAATTATCCTACTTATCCTATTTCTGTTGTTTTCTACATGACTCAGATACCACACGATTGTAGCTGCGAATTCATATTTTTGAATGTTTTTATATGTTTTATTTCAAATCTCAAATCAAAAAGCCTTGGCGATTTTACATAAATTTATAAAAAAAATAGTAATCCCACTTATACAACACTTTTTTTGTAATAATACTATAAGAATTTCAATAAGAAATATTAAAAAAATATTAATAAAAAATGTATTTCAATGGACGCATTACGATGTGTTTACTTTCTGAACGGAAGCCTACAAAGTAAAAAAATCTGATATTTCTTTTATTTTTTAATTATTTTGCCTGTATCTGATATACTATTAAACGAACAAAGGAGTACGAAAAAATATTATTAAGCATAAGAGCTAAGTATCAATATTAACCAAGTATTAAGTATAAGTCGATAAATAATAGTGTTGTTATTATTGATCGCAAATCAGTGTAACGAATTCGTGTTCCGTAGTGTCGCGCAGTTTGGGACTTTTTATTCCAAAACGTATCGGTAATACGACATCGATTTCTCGTTAAGTCAACTACAACTGGTAAAGTGAGATCGACACGAGGTGTAATAAATACGGGTGTTCCGTCATTTCCGTCATAATTGGGTTGGTCTTGTGCAATCAGAGTTGTAATAAAACACCGCAGTTGTTGTACGCGGATGGGGTGAAATAAAGGAGAGATGGCAAAATGTTTTCATCAAAAAATGTACATGTGATCAGACGTTCGCGTTTCAAAAATGGTTTAAATTACCATTAGAAATGTATGCGTGTAAAGTAGTAACCCAACCCAGTCAAAGACTGCGACCAAATCGGACGTTATAATTCGATGGTTTTTCTTGCTCGTAACGCTATTAAAATATTATGAAATGTCGTGCAGATCACAGTGTGTCTCACAAGTGGCTCGTGTTTCGCTTTCGGCCGTGTTTTAATAATAATAACATAGTAGAAAAAGCATCACGATCTCGACAGCTTCTAAAGAACCACGATTGTTCGCATATCGATCGGGTGCATATACAATAGTATGAATTTTCTCTTCTTATTCGTAAAGTAAATGAGAATCATAAAATACACTTTGAGGTTCTCGCCTAGATCTTGTCTTCGTTTCGGGCAAAATCGATAATAATTATTTCGAAATAGAAAATAATTCGACAACATTTAGATGAGAATATAATATACAAACGCGACACAATATAAAGCACAATACAGATGCAAATCATACGCCAGCAGTGCCGCAAATGTCATGTCAGGCCGAACGACTAAACGTTATCTATAAAATAATATAAACACAACACGATTCACAATCACACGAATAGGTCGCCGGATAATTATTTGTGACAAAGTTCAAACTTGTAACTAACTTATATCCATGAGAATCAAGGGTTTTATTTATTTGAAATCCATTGTTTCTGAAAGTTATTATTGAGTTAGGTAGTCACTTTGGCAAGACTTTGTTAATAATTCCTTAAAGAAAAAAAAATATTTTCAATAAAAAAAAAGTGTAAAATATATATTACTTCAAAAAAAAAAACAAGCTGACGTTCAGAAAAAAAAGTTTTGCGATTATTATTAAATGTACAGAATAATTATTCATAATTTACACAACACATACATTATCGAAAGTAAGCAAGATGATAATAAAAAAAAAAAACTAAAACTGAATAGGTATAATAAAAATTGTTTGAAATGTCCATTTTAATTGTTCTTATTATGAATAAAAACAAAGAAAAAGACACTACTACGATATCTCTTCTTGAGTCTTTATTGTTACTGATACGGAAATATTTCTATGAAAAAAAAAGAGGGATTTATGTATCTATTTTTTAACAATTTATTTACTTATTAAACTGTCGGTTAACAAATATGAAAATAAAATATTTATTTTGTAGGAATATATTTTTTTTTATTTTATAACTTATTTGAAAAAATCGTGTGTAAATCAATATGTATTGGTGTTGCTGAAACGTTGAACTTGGTAAATAGGTTTATGAAAAAGGATCATCTTTGAATATGCTTAAACTTATATTCGTAGAGCTCTCAATTTTTTATTGCATTTTTAAATACGGTTCTTTTAAGCATAAGAATATGATATTGTTGAAACACGATTCACAAAACAACCGTAAGCGTGTAATTATATTATTATATATATATATATAAATTAAATTCCTGAAAGTCATAATTTTCTTACATTGTATCGATTCTTTTAAATTTGGATTTTAGTGAATCACGTTTAAAATTTGTTACATTTTAACAACGAGACAAATGCGATTTATTTAAATGGATAATCAATTATTTTTCTCATGCCACGTCCCCTACTATATTATAATAACGTTGTTCTAAATAAAAAGTAATTTCAAGCATGGTTCTTGGACCATTTTCAGCGAAGAAAATAATTGTGAGACTTTTTTCTATTAAATTTGCCCAGGTTTATATATTAAAGAAATTATAGTTAAAACAATAAAGTTTAATACATTTAAAATTAAATAAATAACTAAAATACTTTAATGATAAGATTATATTAAGTTAACATATTATATGAAATTGCACGCAAAAAGTTCTACTCGATAGGTATACATAGATAAATTACTTCATTAAAATACATATAAGATCATTGCGTATTGATAATTTTAATTTTATGCCGTAAGATATACATTTCAATGAAAATTATACCTCGGTTCAATAAAAAAAAATACGATGGAAATACGATAAATAAGTACTTCTGATATTATTATATTATTATGAAACGAAATATTGGTACTTACTATTTTAAAATATGATATTATTATGATAAATTGAAACAACATAAATTGAAATTAAAAATTTCAACTGTTCACATTAAAATACAATAAACTGCCTACCAATTTATCATACGGTATAGTGGCCCAGACTTTATCCTATTCACCGCCCTCGTAATATACTTAATTATTTTATATTACAGAGATAACTGTAATAATGGAAAACGTATAACAGTACTATTATACTACTTGAATATGCTTTACACGCCAATATTCATGAAATGACTATAAAATGTAATTTATGTGATTTTAAGCTTATCATTAGACAGTTTTTTTTTTTTATATCTTAATAGACGTACATTATTATAAATCATAACTAACGGTTTCAATTTCATTGTAAAGGTTTTTTTTTTTATTTTGCATGACACGGGACGTGCGTTCCATAATTTTGTAAGATGTTATAAAAAAATTAAACCTCTGAACTTTTTACTAAGTTGAAAAAAAATCAAATAAAACATATCGATTATTCGATCATATTTTTAAATTACATATTATCATTTGAAATTAATCATTTGTGGTTTACTGTTTATGGCAAAATATTTTAATTCGATCAAAACTATTCTGAATCGTAAGCAATAACTGTTATGTTTAAGAACGTACTTATGTTTTATTAGATATATTATTTTATAATAGTTTAAATTAAAAACGGTTATTTTCATAAATAATAATACATTTTGTTACTAAATCGATGTTGTGATATAAAAACGAATTCTATAATAGCTGGAAGCTCTCTCGACTTAACTGAGATTCTTTCTTTTTTTTCCACCTCCTGTTAATAATTAATCCCTCGGTTTCGCTAGTATTTATAAATATCACATGAATTTTATATTTAAACATTCGCACCGCACGCATACACCACATAAGTAATTAACGGTTTGAAATTGTTATTTTTTTAGGTGATACTATGGCAGCCATATCACGTCGAAAATCCACAGCTTCAGGAATTGAAGTGATGCTATGGTTTGTAGCACTACCACTAATGGTTATATCCGTTAGATAAGGGAAAACGATAAACGATGATGTTGTTTAGGTAAAAATAATAATTACTTTTAACGATTATGTACTTTAATCTTTGTAAAAAAATATAATTATAATAATATTATTGTTAAACATTTATAAAAATGTTTTGTTTTTTTTTTTTTTTACTCGTTTCTTTTTCAATTATCAGAATTTAAGTGATAAAAAAAAAACAAAAAGAAAAAAAAACTTTGAAATAAATACTTATAGTTTAGCCAATTATTATACTATTAACTAATTTACCTCCTATACACTTACAATTTCTAGTATGGTTACCATTGTATTTGTTTGTATTTAAATATTACAGATATGATAAAATCATTATATCTAAAAAGTGTTAATATTAAAGTTGTATTAAAAGTAATTATTGTGTTATAAAATTTTAATTCAGTTATATTATCGCACATAAGTTACATTGTACAGGGTTACACTTGATTATTTCCGAAAAAAAACATAAAATTATTTTAATCGAAATTCATTCAAAAACAATTTTTAACGGTACATGTATATAATTTTTATATTTTCAAATTTTCATTTTCCTCATTCTCGTTAATTTTATTTCAACGTTTTCGGGAGTTAATATTTCTTAATTTATATGTCAATATTAAATCTCATCGTTGTTAGATATCTTAATGTTATACAAACTATTGTCATTTATACAATTGTTATAGTTTTTAAAATAAATTCTAAATAAAATAGAAAAAAATCCGTAAAATCTCAACAACACAATATAAAGTACCTATTATGGTTATATTTATTTTTTATTTGTTTTCATTTTTTTTTTTTTTTTCGGACGTACATAGAATTTTAATTATTATTACTTATAGTTAAAACTATTATTATTATCATTATAAATATTAATATTTATATATAAATATGTATTTAAAAATTGTGTGACATATATTTTAACGATGGTGATGTGTAGTGAAATTATAATTACATCGAATAATATGTAACGTTTGAAAATGACATCATCGAATATTAAATGCGAAACTTAATTAACTACATAATATAATTATGAGTCATGCATAGAGTTTAATTATTTATAAGTACCAGAAAAAGGGCTCAAAGGGATTTTAATGTACAGAAATTTCTAAGATTTTTTTTTTCGACAGAGGACAAAATATTATGGTTCCTCTGTAAAATAATACGATAACGTCATTTTAAAAATCTACGAAAAAATGATCATTTTGCAGTTCCTGATGTGTAAAAGACGAATGCCACTTATGTATTATAATATTATATTGTATTGTATATGTTTTTTTGTTTTGTTTATGTTTTTATTTTTAATTATTTATTTATTATTTTTTTATTTTTTTTTTGTACATTTTACCGCCAAATTGTAACATTTCTCTTAAGTCAGCTGCATATGTTATACAAGCTTACGACATAATAACGTGTCCATTGTAAATATTCATTTTCTAACTATAATATATAATGACTACTTGAATGTCTTTTTAAATGTTAAACATACATTATATGAATAAATTAAGTTCGAAATAATACATTTGGATTTTATTTTATTTTGATTTTCCCACAACTTCATGACCGCAGTTATTATAATATGTGCCAATGACTCAAACTACGTTCACAAATTATATAAACTGTATTCCTATCGGCTACCGAATTGATCTTGGATACTTGTGAAACAATAAGTCGCAATGAATTATAATGCACGGGAAACCACAAACTATTAATATTATCACGAAGACCTAAATAGAAGGAGACATTATTTTTTATAGCCCTGCAATTCGCTTTATCGCTCGTCTTTTAAGTGACTAATTAAAACGTCTCCGTCCGATTCAGTGATAAAACTGTGTAATTCCGTTAAGAACATCTAAACGGCTGGCCACTCCAAAGAGAAGTGAAATTCCCAACCATAAAATTATCGAACTTAACGCTGTGTAAAGTTTGAGATCGCGTGAATTAATTGATACGGGTCGTAAAAGCCGTTGTCAAAGGAACGACAATTTTTGCTCCTCGTTCGGGCGAATAATCGGCCAACTTTCCGAAACGACCCGATGAAAAACAACTACTTTAATTTTTGCCATGTTGATTATTTCGTCGTTGATCACAAGACGAATCGAACGTTTCAGGACGGTAAAATAAATAATACGACGATAACAACAACCACGACGACGACGACGACGACCAAAACAAATAAAAATATCTATCGAAATAAACAATAAGACACACCACGCACGTCGTCGTCCGTTTACTCTTGTCGTCACTGCTGCTCGTATACCGGCGAGCATTTCCTCCGGAACCCCGAGGATTTCCCCCCCCCCCGCGTCGCGTCGCGCCGTAGCGAGGAGTTGAATAATGAGAGGCACACGCCTGACCGTTGTCCGGGCCGGTCGATTATTCAATTCCAGAATCTCTACTTCCACAGGTCACTGGACGACAATGCCGCTGACGCAGCACATTTTTAATACTTAGTCCCTCATTTCGGCTTTACGGCTAAACTTGTCCGCGCAAACATTTACGTACCGGCAATGTGATTTCAAATTAAATGGGTCGCCGACAGAATGTCAACATTTTCCAACACCAGTAGGCAGTAACAGATGGTATCGACTGGGTTATTGGAAACGGCCGTCCCGTAAAAGTTTAGTGCGAGTTTATACGGGGCCGATTGAAAAACACGACGAATTATGTGATAGTTACGGTCACGTGGTTTTAAAAATGAAATATCACGGTTTTTTTTTTTTTTTACGGCTAAGCCCGAGAGCAAAGTATTTTCGCGTAATAACAACAACAACAATGGTGCCGTGGTAGAAAGAGCTCGACAACAAACACCAAAATGATAAAGCTCGTTTTTTTTTGTTTTTTTTTTTTTTCAAAAGGCTTAAACGAGCGCAAAGTGTTGATATTATTTTAATGGTCGGGTAATCAATTCATTTCAGCCGATCCATTGTGTTTAATCACCTATGAATTTCACCGTCCTCGTATAACAGGGCTGTATCGAACGACTCTCGAAATTCCAGTTAATCAGTTCTTAGGGTTCGGTTATATCAACTAAACAGTGACATATTAATACTATATTGACGGTTGTCAATGCATCGCAGGTTCCGCGGCCGTATAAATTTGGGAGGGGATCCCTTCACATGCACGCCGATATTATTTTTTATGCACATTTATTTTTTGTGCAATCATTCAAACGTCGTCAAACCGAAAAAAATGTCGTGATCAAATGAGAAAACGTGAAAAATTTGAAGTGCCATAAAATAAATACAAATTAATCGTTTTAAATATAAAACACGCAGACGCGAGTAAAGAAATGTATATTTTATTGAATCTCAGAGACATTGTTTAATAAAACGAGTCGAAAGTCGAGTTTAATATAACCACAATTCGCGGCTTAGGGACTAAAGCTGTAAAAATACGCAAATATGCGTGCAAATATACACCACAAAATGACCAAATATGCTCTAAAATATACGCCGGATAATGACCAAATATGCACTAACATGTGCAAAAAAAAAAAAATAATATTAATAAATATGAGATAAAATAAAATATTTATTCCGTGAATTGTCATATAAGTATATAAATGTTGAAGAAATATTTAATCATTTTTTTTTGTAGTAATAATGTTTTTCAGCACACCAACGAGTCGCGAGTGAAATGTGTACAGGCGGTGGACCATGCGTACATACGTATTATGCGAAAAACAATAACGCAAAAAATATGATAATATGAATAACGTTGAAATTACTCGTCATAAAGTTATACGCATTATGTTACTCAAAACCCGATATGTGTATTTTTAACACCCAACATGCTTGGTATAAAACTATTGTAACAAAAGGATTGAAATTAAATTCGCACCGCCACAAGTTCTATTGAATGGCCAAAAAAGGTTCTCCGCTAAAGATTGTCGAAAACGATATGATTGTTGGACAGAAGTGTAAACCGATGAACATTTGTATAGATACAAAGTATCGGTTGCTAATTCCAAACAAATCGAGGTCAAGTGTATGGACACGCACACACACGCGCGCGTTATATTATGTTTGAACACTCATCCTGGCCGTCATTATTCGATTTACGTACGTATACTCAGGGCTATATATAGTTACACGGGAATTCATTTTGGATACATCCACGGTGGTGCAGGAATTATACATGCATTTGTGTATAACACAATGCATTCCGCCACATTGCGTAGTATACATTATTTGTTTTTCGAGCATAAGTATTTCGCCACATTACATACGCGTCACCTGGTAAAAAAAAATAGAAGCCGAGGGTGAAATATGTATAAAAAAAAATAAAAATAAAAACAAAATACGCGCAGACGTTTTATATTTTAAAGGGTTTTATACGTCTTACACTCTAGATAGTAGACGTGTGTACACTGTACATGTGTATGTACGCCGCGCCCGCATTTATGTTGTGGTAAGAAAATTACTTCAATTTCCTTCTCGCGTGTACTGCCGCCGAACGACGAAGAGAGGAACTTACGGTGAAACAACTATGGGAGATCTAGAAAATATAAACGATTTCAATCCATTCCAACACATCGAATAGATACTAAATACAAAGGAAAATGTATTTCTACGCAAATATATATTTTTATACGCCTGTTTGTGTGTGTGTGAAAACCAGCTCGGATGGATACATTTAAATGGCCTTTTATACTGAAAAATGAGACACCGAAAAAAAAAAAAAAACCGTTTGTTGTTTGTGCCAAAGTGAAGAACACGAGAAACCCGATAAATATAAATTATTAAAAATAACGTATTCGTAATATGGAATCATATAGATCATAAATAATCTCTGAGCGATACATATTACAATCACGATCGATTTAAAACAATTTAATTGATTGCATAATGTCAGCGGCCAAATTAAACTCCATTAATTTATATTTTTATACCGCACGCACACACGCGCACGTATATCATTAGACATCAAAAAGACACTGACACCGAGTATTCCCTTTTCTACTCGTTGGCTTCATTACATATTTTATAATACAATTTGATAGTTAACTTTCTTCTTTTTTTTCTTTTTTTTAATTTTCAAAATATAAAATAACTTATTTAATCAATAATTTATTTATAAACATAAACGCTTCCTTGATGAAAAAAAAAAAGTTTGCGTTATTACTTTTCCTTCATATTGGAAAAAGTACTGAAAAAATCTTTTATCTCAAAAAATTACCTTTGGAGTCCAATTACAAGTTCTCGAGTATATAATATTTTTGTGCATCTTCGCTACCAAAAAAGTTAATAAAAAAAAGAAGAAAACACAATTGCAGAATCAATACATTTTCTATTTAACTTAGAAAAGAAAATCTATAAATACTAAATTAATAAATTGTTGATTATAAAACTGTCTTATAAACAAAATAAGAACTATTTATTTCACTCTTAGTTTCATCAGTTTTTAAAATATAAGTAAAAGACTTGAACAATGAACATTATAAGTTCATTCGGCAGTTAAATTCAAAATGTTTTTATAATAGTAATTTTGAATTTTGAGGTTTAACAAAATTACAAACAGTAGATGGCTGATAGTTTAAAATGTTTATATTTCCAAAAGTTAAATTATAAAATGTAATCTAATATTTTTGTGAACATTTTAAATAAATTAAAACCATCATATTCATATTTATCAAAATTATTAAAATCAAATTTATATTTTAGGACAAATTATCATTGAAAAGTTCAATTTTAATATAAACGGAAAAGTTGTTCTACTTTAAAGTTGTTGTCATTTAATAAGAGATTTGGTTATCCTAACAATTAGATTTTGTAAACTTTTCCTTAATATATATTTGATAGAATATTGAATTGCAAGCGACAATAATGCTAACTTCCAAGACGGTAAAGCATAATCAATAACAAAAGTTGAAGCGACAGAAAAATAATTACATATAAACTTTCAATGTGATTGAGTTCAACTTAATAATCTCATAAGATTTCACTCAAATTATTTTCAATTTGTACTTTTACTATTTATTATTAGTTTCATTACGATTATTTTTTAAATAACCATATATTATGTCATATTTTACTAGTAATTAAAATAAAAATGAATAATTTTGAAAGAAATATTTCTCAATGTTTGAATTCAACTTCTATAAATAAAAAAAAATACATGTGTAAATTATAATTAACATGTATATTGTATAATGTACATGTATAAATACTTTTTTCAAACCCACAAACGAAAAAAAAAAACAAACAAAAATTAAAAACAATTTATTTCTTACTTCCAAATTAACTTATGTGATCTGCTTACATTTCTTTCTTAGTTATTCTGATTATTAATACTATATAATTTGTTTTTCCTAGATAACAACATTTGTGTGTTTTGATACGTATCGACGTGCTCAAACATTAAAATGAATACAAATCCTACGATATCTGACAGTAATTCGCAATTTATGCTTCATATCAATTAGAGTATCAATCCCAAAAATGAGATCTTTGGATTCTCGGGGACAAGCTCTACTAATATACGTAAATTTTTGTATAAAGTGGTTCAAACTACAATCTTGCATACACAGTGTTCAGGGCAAAGAATATTTATTAGTAAAAAAAAATTAAAAAAACCATTCTATTATACTCACGAGATCTTGACGAATTTATGAACACCTCGTTTGTTGAAATCGATCCATTATTTAAAACTCTACGAGGAAACATACACACATACCTATACAAATACTCTAAACACATAATTCTCTGTGATCGAGTAAGAAAAAAAATAACAAATATTTCAAGAATGTATTTAACGATAATATTATTAATCCTTAATACAATTGTATCTTGAAATCTTAATTGCATTGAATTTTTTTTTTATCTGAAACATTTCATTTTTTGTAATTTCTATTATTTCATATAACCCAGTTTAATTTTTTCTTAATGATCCTTTTTCGAGTTTCCATATTATTTTAATAATAATAATAATAATAATACTGCATACGTTCTCACGAGGATTTACCTAATTGAAAAAGGGGAAAAGATAATGTAAATTTCATAATTCCGCGGCCATTATAAAATAAGTAAATGTTTGTTGAAATCCTTACAGACTTGTATAGATAAAAAAAATATATACATATATAATATGTATTTACCCGACCAAAATGTACTACAATTAATAAAAACAAGAGGTAAACCTTTTCGAGAATATTACTGAGCACTAAGTACCAATTAGTTCCTTACTTAAAACGATAGCATATTAATATAATATGTAGAAATCGTAGTTTTATAATTCACATAAATTTGTCCATGGATTATTGATGCAGTATTATTTTCAAGTGTTTTCGACGAGTGATTGCGCCGATTGTGAACGAAAAAATGTAATCTGGTATACCAGTTTGGAGATGGACAAGGTACAATACTATTAAAATATAAATATTGAATTTGAATGTAATTCATAGAACGATGTCGAAGACGTATTGATGACAAATGTTGTATAATTACACTTCAAACATTCTGATTTATTTTTTTTAAAAGGGGGAGGGCATTTTTACCGGTGTGTAAAAATATCCTTGGATATAGCTTCCAGGTGATGTGAAAAAACCTAATACATATATTTACCTCAGGAAATTATAACCGAGAATGGGTGTATGGACAATTAACTTATAAACCGAATCCGCTCATGTTCATATTCGATAAATTAAAAATATACTCGTTCATGCTTAAATTAACTTTTTTTTCAAAGGAATTTGTTCACATTCATTAAAAAAAAAAAAAAACGAAAGCGTTCATTGATACGTTATTTCATTGTTTATTTAAAATCCGCCTACAGAAAAGGGAAAAAATAATTTTTAATTTTAGTAACACTTTGGAACGGAAATCAAACACACAAAGACATAATATCATCATTAAAAATTCTAATTGATTAAAACTTATACAATACTGCATGAAAATAATTAACATTTTTGTGACATCCGACGTATTATTCGTAGTTCTAAATTCTTTTTTTACAAATAGGTATATACTATAATATAATAGATATATACTAAGTATATATCATAAAACGAATAAAAAACCTAATTTAATTTGAACGGCAAATGGCCTATACAACGCGTAAGTTCTCTAAAAATATGAGTTTCGCTCACGTTCTATTAAAAAAAAAAAAAAACAAATAAAAAATGAACGCGAACGCGATCGATTTACTGCTAGGAGTAAAAATGATTAAGGGTATAAGGGTAATAGAATCCCGTGACACCGACTGATAACAAGCTGATTATCGAAACGGTTTGTGTTTCTCGATTTCATTACCAACCTGTATGTATTTCAATAAACGATTTGCGTCCAATGGACTAAATACCCGTTACATTCACTGCTGCCAGCTGTGTAGTCTACCTTTTCAGGAAGCTAGTTATATACCTAAATATATGAACAGACATAATACATGTATAGTAAAATCATTATTTATTAATACCTTAAGTTCCTAATAGAACCTTGCATGGTTTTCCCTCCATGGGCGGTCTAATCCGGACTAGATTGTGTCGTGACTCGGCCCGATCCTTATAAACCTATATTAATATACAGAGCCAATATTCTCGTATTATATTATGTGTTTATTGAATAAAAAATATATATATTTTACATAATATTATAATCTTTTGAATTCACTATCATCTGATAGAATGATATATTCAATCTGAATATTATATTTCTCGACTATTAAAAAAATTATGTTCCTCACTGCTGATAATCCACATTGGAAAATATTAAATTTGTTTACACAACTGTAGTTCAAAAAACGTTTGGGCCCGTCGTAGACAATTGAGAAATTTAAATGTATTATGTCAATGTGTGTAACGTTAATTCAAAATCTCAATAAGCCTGCGATTAAAAACATTAAACATTAATAATAATACATTTTATATAATAATCTAAACCCAAGACTATGGCAACTGTGTAAAAATAATTCGATTGTTTTTTTAATATTAAATTGATTTCAATATCGAAAAAGTTTTGCGGAGAAACCATATTTAATTCTTTTGAGTTATTGATTAGTATCTTATGGTTACTAAAAAAAAAAACTAGTAACTAAACTGAAAAAATAAATATCGTGATTTTTCTACTTTAATTATATCAACATAATATACCTATTGGAAAACAAGTTATTAAAATTCAATGTATGTTCAAGGAGTATTTAATTTTTTCGCGAAGAATAATGAAAAATATATTTAAATTTTTTTGAGTATGCGCATTTGTAGTTCATAAATATAGAAAATTGATGATTTTTATGTTTTAAAACGCAAATTTTAAATACTTTATAATCTTATATTATCTGATCTGAAGCCGATTTTTGAAACTCATTAAAAGTACATAGGTATAATATATTAAATATATAAATATGTATAAATCAAACATTACTAAAAATATTTTTTCAAACGGGACTGTTATCAATCTGTGTTACTCATATATAGTATTTGTGTACGCTCAGACAAATGAAGTCTTATTTTCAATAGTTAATATTATTATACAAATACGTATATCCACCACAATAAAATATATATTTTATTGCGCCCGATGAAACATCAATATGTTTTCATATACATTATTCAATGTTTAATTATAATGTTGTTGAGTTAAAATATATTCCATTTGCTAATTGTTAAATGAACATTTATATGTATACGCCACGAATTGTTTCAGAATGCATAAACTCGACCGAATCCGATGCACAGAAACAAATATATTTAGTATAATGCTCTCTAGAAGTACGAAAGTTTATTATAACACTACACGAGTATTTTATGACTTGGTTTAAGTCAATACGCAATCGAGAGGCAAACCTAAAAGCAATATATATGCGTTATGTTTAAAACATGCACGTAAAGACCTTTTTACTGCGGCAGACGCTGTGTGTTTGGAGACGAACTCAATCCAATACGGTAATGATATTGTTTACTGATCTACAAAAGGATAATAGGTTCTCCCACCGATTTGTTTAAAGACACTTACCATTCGAATAAACATAAGTAGAAATATATATATATACAATAAACATTATAATGCATGCGTATGTATGTGTACAAGAAATTGAGAAAAGAAGGAAAATAGAAGTAGATGCGATGTAAAAGAGAAAAGAGAGAGAGAGAGAGAGGGTGGAAGAGAGAGAAAAAGACGGGCCGACAAAAAGATTTCTTGGCGGTTTTACTTCTATTATCGTCCGTCTCAGAAATCGAAGAAAAAAATAGAAACAAAACCCCGAGGGCTGGTAGATGATTTTTTTTTTTTCTTGTCTTTGGCGACTGGCAAAACTCCAAAAACTCTTAACATTCCGATTCAATTCGATGTTTTTAAAACATTTTCAAGTTTCTCTACGTTTTCTCTTTCACCCGTATTCCACCTTCCTTTCATTGGTCACGGTAAATAGTACTTGGCCAAATTGTCTATGTTTAGTAACTACAGAAACTTTTGTACCTGAAACTTTTTCCACTCGATAGCATCAAATTTTTATAGAATTGCTAATGACGTCCCTTAACTAGAAAACAATTAATTCTAACAATTGTAGATGGTACTACTTTTATTTGTATATTGCATAAGATCCTTAATGGGCTTACTGAGAAAAAACTAATTTTAACTAATGATACTCAGTGTACAGTTTTTTTTTTTTGAAACAATTACGCGTGATATTATACTAGTATATTATAATATAATATACAATGTGAAAATTGCAAATGTAATTTTTGTAATTCGTCCAACTGTATTACTTCGATAAAAATATATTTAAGTGTAAAACGCTTATACTTTGCGTGAATACCTAGTACCTAGTGAGTACCGTGACTTAATGTTAATATAAATTCTCCAGAGTGAAAATAATCTGACGAAAGTAAATTTAAACAATAATTAGAATGTTTATGTAAATGAATTCGTTAAAATGAACATGCGCATTAAAATGTTATAACATAAAATGAAATATTTTAAAATAATATACATAAGTAGAAAACATGTAAGTGCTTTGGCAATAAAGTAATATATCTACTCGATACATAACTGTACTTTCTAATAGATATTCCGTAAGCAAGTATTTATTTTTAGTGTTTTAAATGTTTAATATATATTTTACAATGAACATTTATAGACATGGACAATTTTTTTTTTTTATATTGCATGATGATTTTATACTTGAATCATTCATTTTTAAAATTAAGATAATTAAGATTTTATAAAAAAAAAAAATCCAATGTTATAATAATTATTGGTGATTTCTTTTTCAACACATTTGCATTGAAACTTTAATATAAGTTCAAGTACAATTTTATAAATAACATAAATCAAATTATCATTTTTGTAATTATTTAAATAGCTACATAAAATACAAACTTCATGACAGGGACGTTTTTGAAATTGCCTGTACTCGGTTATTTTTTAGTGAAAAATAAAAATTTGTTTTTTATTAAATGCATATTAATAAATATTGATGGAATTTTCGCTATACTACATTTTCAATCAAGGAATAGTAAAAAATCAACACTATAATACTATCCTTAATACTCAATACTCAATACTATCCAAGTAATGTACCCATAAAAAAATCAGTAGATACAACTTTTTACTTTAGTCAACAATTATGAAACAATCATTTTTACAGCTATACGTTTGAAATGTGGAATTCACTGGTGAAAGTACAAAACAGGGTTGAAATAGTATCAACAAACCATTATAATCTATTCAAATTCACGTTTGAAATATTGAAACGAATAGTATCATATAAATGTAGAAAAATAAAACGTAAAATAGAGAAAATAATGAACGCACAAACTTTCTTAATATGATACAATTTAAAGCCCGAAACTAAGAATGACTCAGGAAACTTGTTTAAAACTTACATTTAAAGCACATTTATTCATCATTACCATTTCATGAAATTGTATAAAACGAATCAGCTAGCTTCAAAACATATGTGAACTATATAAATATAATAAAGTGTTAAAAATAAAAGTCTATTTATAAAATGAAATCAGCCGGAAGCAACTTAAAATTCAATTTAAATAAAGTATTGTTAGTAAAAATTGTTATTTTTGTGCACGTTGAAACAATGTTTTGTTAACGGAACTACGAGTACAACAAATAATTATTACTGTTATATTATATGTTATTTATTCAATTTTTTAATGGCAATATTTCAGTTTACTTTAAATGAAAAACTTTATAATCATTATGGAATTTTGATTTTTGAACAAATATATAAATCAATATAAATCAGCGTTTTCCCAAGGATGTAAAGCATGTGCTTTGTAAATTATGTGTCATGAAAATTTAAATTTATTTATTTGAGTCAAAATAATAAAAAACAAAAAAATTTATATTTTATACATATTATCAATAATATGTTATCGTTTGAGGAGATATCAAATATTCTAGAATTTCCTACTTTAAAATGACATATGAGTTATTTTGTCTTTGACTTTTTTCGGTCTCAAAAGTACTTGATATTAAGAATAACAAATATCTATCAAAGTTGCAAATAATAATGAAACCGTGAAAAAAATATGTCTGGTAATCACTGATCCAGATTATTATATTGTGAAATAAAATTAAACATAAGGTAGGAGTGTATTAACTCTGACCAATTGTTTCTACGAGACTGTTTCTGATACTTTAAATTGGACTACAACACAAATCTTTTTTTCAAAATCAGAAGTTTAAATTTGCATATTTTAATGGCTATTTTTATTTTTTATTTTTTTTTTTTTGCAGCTGTAATGAAACCACGTAAAAATCTCATACTTTTTCGTCCGTGTTTTGAATACGTAAGAAACCATTCTATTCTATGACCAAGAAGAGATGCCTAAATTTAACTATGCGTACACTTCAAATTTCTTATCTTTTGTAAAGTCGGATGTTAACTTTTTTTTTTTTATTTATTCTTAAATAAATAAACGCTGTCAGTGTTTTATAGTTATTGTCTCCATTATTAATGTGCACTTCTTTTCCAGCGGATTGTGGAAAAGCCCCTCTTTTTCCACAATGAGCACAGGTTTTTTTTTTTCTCGGGCTTTCGCGAGAAAAGAATCCAACTGTTTCTCCGTCATTTACAAGCTAACGACCTGTGAGGTATTCGTCTGGATGTAATTTGTCATTAGAATCATTGAAACGCGCAACTATTGAACGACGAACATAACATTGAAGTAGGTACCTAGAATTCTAGAGTACTCGGAAGTACCAAATAAAAACTGATATTTCGAGACATCATTTTGTATTACGTACAAAATATAAGTGTGTGTTCTAGAAATATAGGAACCCATCAAATATGAATATTTATTTAAAACTAAAAACCGCACATTATTCAATGCAATCGTCAATATTAATATCAATTTATAACTGTAATAGATAATGATAAGTATTTTCTTTTTTTCGAGCGCGTTAAAACATAATATGTGTCATATTACTACAATATAATATAACATGTTTTAAACACTTAATTGTTATTATACATTTATCATGTAATTATGTGAATTAAATTTCGTATCTACTGGTAAATTATGTGATACCGTCAAGTGTTTTAAAATTAATGTTTATAAATTCGAAAAATTTCGAATAACAATAATTTTAATAAAACATAGGTTGCTTTTGAAATAACATAAATTCATTTGTACATAGTATAGTTTTAAAACTACTATTAATGAGTTTCACAGAACTCTTTGACGAATACAAAAACTATTTATATACGTACAAAACGAATTTAAATGTAGTGCGCGTACAATTTACATATAATAAAACATATGAAAATATAATTTCAAATTATTATTAACTTGGTTTTGACTAGCAGTGTATTAAACACTATACTTGCACTGTGGCAGTATGATAATATATGTATTTTGTAATAATGGAAGCACAAAGTGAAAATATATTACACCATAGTTGAAACTATCGTGATAGGTATTCCATCAAACGAAAAATGTAATTAGATTTTTTTTTTTTAATGATAAAAGTAGACGATAATACGTTGGTAACAAAAAAAAAAAATGCATTTCAAGCCAGTATATATTTACTTGAAGTATAATGTTTATAACTTTTCAAAAAAAAACTGAGCTAAAAATCATGTACCATGAGTTTAATTTTAAAATATCATTCTAAAACAATTTTGTCTTTTAGACGTGTTAATTATACACCGCCAATTCCGATATGCTTTAATGTGTGACCTTTTCATTTGGTATTTCAATGAGTGATGAATATCTATGGACGATAAATTGTTATCGAACCGTGTTCGCTTTACAATATTAAACTACTGTATGATATACGATCGAGTTATGTTTAGACATTTAATAAATAGCTATAATGCAAAAAAAAAGTAAATGAAAATCTCATAAAATGCACATTGACAAACAAGATCCAAAAACGTCTGGTTACGCGAGGCCTATAAACTAACAATACACGATACTCGCAGCTCTAATACAATTAATAATCCTCATATTATCATTATGTTTATGAAGATTCACAAAACAACGTTGCTAAACATTGTTTACAATGATAATTTACTGATATTGGATCGGACACGACTAAAATTATTTCGATTCGTAGTGTTGAACAGAAACCGAAACCGAACGGAAATTTCGCAATCAAAGCATGTATAGGACAAAATCGAGTCATTAGCTGATTGTATTATAAAGGGACCTGATTATATTGTATCGTATAGTATCCTTTCTGGCCACGTCTGGACAGTCGTGTACGGGATCTTGCACTATGCGCGACCAGGTGGACGATCGTGAAATAAAGCGGTCCTTTTTAATACACTAAATTGAGTATTCACTAACGGTATAGGTTTCGTCGTACAAACAATACGGAATTATGGACTTGAAATCGTTACGGAACCTTTGTCCCTATATCATGAAACGTATATTAATTTAAATGTATAAATCTAGATTATGTACAGTGACTTTGCACAGCTTTTGGTTTTTACCAATTTACAGTATTGTTCGCACCCGTTCGTCGCCCAATGATAAATCAATAATACGCGTGTCGGCCGCAGCGCGAGAGGAAAACGATTCAGTCGAATGAAACAGTGTTCAGATTTTTCAATTCGTCGATAATATTATAATATTATACTCAAACGGAATTTCAAGTTTTGATGACGAACGTGTCTGTTGTTTTTTCGTGGTGAAATACAAATGCATACGAGTCAGATTATTATTATATTTTTTTTTTTGATTTTTTTCTAACCGGTAACACGACCGTGCGTCGTCACGCTGATTTTCATTCGCCGAATTACTTTGTATAACAATCCCTATTGTAGAACTTTGACTCGTCAGTCGTCTGCACGTATGGTAAAACATTAAACATTGTCATTCGTAGCTTTGACTTCATCGTGGCTTCAATGATGTTCAAATTTCAATACGTCTCCTACACTATATAGATACTGAGAATCCGCGATTGACACCGGGGACTCGCTGAATTCATTGTTTTTTTTTTCCTTTTATCAATTCGTACGTTCATAATGTATGATTAATGATTTATTGCTCTATTAAATAGCCACAATGAATAATTTAACTTTTAGAACGTCAAGTACAGCATGTTATCAAAATAATCGTAATTTATTCATATTTTTTTAACTTAAGTATTAAAAAAAAAAAAGGATTGGAATTATACCAATAAGCCATATTTATTTCATATAATGCCTAAATGATAAATTTCGAAGCAATTAAACTAACTTTGAAACTATTAAATAATTCAAAATGTTTTCCAAAAATATAACAGAATCGAATAAACCTATAATACTTAAAACTATAATATTTGAACAAAAATTCAGCTCAAATTTATAATATATTATTTAATAAAATGTTCAGTGAACAATTGAGTTAGTAAATAACTGTTTGCAAAGTTATAAATCTAATAAAATAATAAGTTGAAAAATATGATTTATTATAAAAATATTTTGAGTGAGGAAGTGAATTATAATTATAATTAAAAGTGTACGTAAATAGGCATTAAATATAAAAACAAATTCAATTAATATAAATTCGATGTTTAAGTTGTGAACTTATATCAAATTATTTTAATCATAAACATATTCTCAAATTGATTTTATATTATAAATAATGTATGAAGTTTTCACTAATAAATCTTCACGTGGCATACTAACATTAATGCAGGTAATGAATAATTTAAAAATATTAATTAAATGCTAAAATAATGCATTTATTTTTATTGCTCAAAACTATTTCGAGATTTATATTGTGACACAGTTCGAATATTTTTATAGTATAATAATATTATACCATCTTATCTAAAGTTTAAAATTAATAAATCGATTTAAAATTGATACCTAGAGCCTACAATCATATCGAAAAAAAAAAGAAATAATTTATTAAGCATATGTATAAATACGAAAATGATTTCAAGTATCGACAACTATGTAGTTATTGAAATCGCAGTTCAATTTATTATTTATTTTTTTTTTTTAATTAGGAAATATTATGAAATGCAAATTAATATAGGGTATCAAATAAACTTTGCAATGAGAGTTATTTTACAACCATAATAAAATACGTCGTGACAGTTGATTGTTAATTTATGGATATAATTCCAAGTTGAAGAGTTTAATAATGATTCTTATGGTTTAAATATTGAAAACTACACCGTATGAAAATGGAAAACTTTCAAACTATATATCAAATCCAAAAGTGTTACATTTAATTGAAAATCATAACATATAAATTGAATTTATTACCCGCTGGCAAATTCGAGGTTCTAAAAATTTACTATTTTCAAAACCATTTAACCGAAATTGATCTATATAGTAAAAAATAAACTCATCGTCAGTTTTACTGGTCTTCGCAATGTTTTCGTAGTTCTTTTAGAAATTCGAAAAAAGATTCTCTAAGACACCAACTAAATAGCGTTTTCTATCAAAAAAGTTACGAGTACTACGTAGGTGAAACTTTTGGGGCAAACCTAATACCAAAAGAAATGGCTTGTGACTAAACAAAATATATCATTGTAAAACCAATACGTTTCTCGCTATCTAGAGAGGCTGTCAGGTGAACATGGTAGTTGAATGAGCTACTGAAAATAGGGTTTCTAAATTTAAAAGCAATAATATCCCACAGTTTTCGAATAACGATTTTAAGTTTAAGTTCAGTTTCATAAAGTGAACAGTATAAATGTATTATATACAAATATTTAGTATTTTATAAAAAAAAAATAATAATAATGCGTAATATTATAAAATAATAATAAAATACTGGAGATATTTTATTTTAAATACAGTAAAAATGTACGGATAAAAAAAATGTATCAAATTAAATTACAAAGCTTTGAGTCACAAAAGTAGTAATGTTTTTAAAGAAATATTGAAAAACGAAGACTTGGTCATTGTGTTTTTAACACTTAAAAGAATGTTTAATATTTAATTTCTGTTATAATTAAATATTGATGAACATAAAAGTATTTGATTCATTTTCACTGTTTGGAAAATATGTTTGGTAATAAAAAAATAAAAAACTCTAAATGTTAAATCAATATACGTGTCATATCTCGCTTTGTTAAGAATTGAAAATATGATAATATTTTAACGTTTGGCGCATTTATTTTTGTTGAACAGGTCGACGGGTCGAATAAATTTAAATCAACAATATAACGTGCCTACTTCAAAATATATTGTCTTACTAAAATATAATTAAATCATTAATTTCCATACTAATCAAATCATTATGTTTTATAATAGTTTGTAGAACTTGCAAAATTGATCAAATGTGTTATGAGTTATGAGTACACGTACGTATGCAAGTATAATAATTTTTTCGGGCCTCTATAGTTATAAAACTCGATAAATATTTGACTTTTGATGTAAAATAATAAAGATAAAATTATCATATTATGTTTGTAATCAGCGATAGTTCTCCAGACCAATCACGCAACGGTAATCACTATTTATAGCAAATAATATTTATCACCATTAACGTGCGTCGAACAGCTGTCAACCATAGACTCCGTAAGATATGTTTTTACAAAAATGATATGTGCTAACATCGATACGCTTGAAGGGAGCCGAGAGGTATCTCAACACTAAATAATTTATAAAGTGATCTCACTTTGAGCCATGTCGCGTTCGAATAGCAAACGACAAGGAAAGTACATTATTGCATTGCGCACATTATTATTTTATATGCTGAAAGATTTAGATGAGATCGGAGAACACTTTCAACAGACAATTAACACATATATTATTTATGTGATTATTCATATTTTACCATACGTCTGCTAGACTTCTAGTTGTCGTATTGTTTCACCATACAAAACTTGAATTTCAATACAACACCTAAAGATGAATAGATATTATGATTAACATATTATCATCGATAATAATTTTATATTCACCAAGCGTTTTCCGCCGGTCATTTAGGTATCGTGATATATTAGAGTCTAACGAGTATCTAGAATTATTAATTAATGTTCACGTTCTTAGAGTATGATGATGAAATTATTGGCTTTGAAACGATAGATATCTATTTTATGAAAATTATTTTTAAATAATACAACTTTTCGACATAATAAATTGCAGTTTTGGAGAAGCAGTTCAAATACGCTCTATTTTGTGGGTACATTTTCTTTGAAAATCGGTCATTTGTCAGTGTACGATCAGTATAAGAATATTTGACTGGCAGAACAAAACGAACAACGAACGTCGTTTAATCGACGAATTTACCAAAACCAATTGCACAAGACGACTCTATAGTTTATAGGGTACAGCGATAATCGCCACGAGGAAACAACAATCTCGAAAACATTTCAAAAACGTGTGCGGCGCGAACACGTTTTTATGTGGTATAATCATATTTACATACACGTGATACACAAGCCAACGCGATTCGTTATGATTTGTATCAGTCCTGCAGGAAACAATTTCATTTTTAGATGTGCAGAATTAACCGAAACATATCTCGGTAGGAATTGAGAAAATAATATGAGACGCGCGTGACAGCATTAAACGGAATAGCCGTGATTTATCACATTCAGTATAATATGTGCCACACATTGATTTTTCCATTTTGAGGTGGTAGAAAACGAGAACAATATGGATCGATATGATTGTTATCGCTTTAATCGATATATTTCGAGCAGACTTCATCGAAAATCACATGCATTTTAAATAAAAGAAAAAGAAACAATAGGTACTGTCTAATGATGATCAAAAACACGCATTAATAATTACGCGGATTTCATAATCTAACTTGAGTTAACTGTAAATCACAGATTTAACAAGTGAAAAGTAAATGAATAATTTCATGGTAAAATTATAAAATCAAAATTACATAATAAATTATACTTTTTAATGACTAGGTTCATTTTTTAATTTTTATTTATTATATTTATTCGTGATGTAAAGTGATAAATATTGTATGATTTATTTATAACGATCCATCAACATCAATATGAAATTAAATCTGCTTATTTTTTCGATCCATATACTTATGCAAGGTTTGAATTTTTCAGTAAAAATTATTTATTTTTCAAAGAATCACCTACAACCCACGATCAATAAATTGAATAAAAACCTATGATTTTTAACGAAATACGCATTAATATGGACTAAAAACCGACAGGTAAAATATATTTCCTGAACCCAAGATCTAGTTTTTAATGAATTATCGATAATTGATAAAGATTATTCGTATTTAAGATTTAATTTACACATGAAATATTTTCTTTTATCTAAATTGGATTTTTTTTTTTCATTTTTATTATATTGACTATTTCGCAATGAGTTATTATGTATTTCGTGATTATTCATTTGGAACATCTGAATTGATTTAGTCAGCTGTTTAACCCCAAAAGTATTTTATATAATCATTAATTTCAAAATATTAAATCAAATATTATAAGCTTGAAAGTAACTTTATCATACGATTGATCGTATAATTTATTTTCATAGGCTTACTGAGTGAGAAAGTATATATTTATTTATTCAATATCGATAGCTTACTATAGCAAATACATGTATGTGTCATATTGTCATTTTGATAATTTACAATCAGTGAACTTTAAAACCCAATGTATCGGTTCTAATGGAACTTTTATCGAATACGTTTTGAGAAAAATTTAAAAAACCAAAGCTATTCATCATCGATTTTCACCAGAATCCGTAAAAATTACAACATTCAATTTAAAAATGATTACGATTGATACACACGTATCAATCGTAATATATATATACAAACGAGTATGTATACAATATGTATTGTCGAGAAACTTTTTTAGTTTATAAATTGTATCTGAAATAGAAGTTTTTTAAGAAATAATTTAGTTGTTTTATGGACCATTCTACGAAAACAATGTGACAATCTATAAGCAACTTTTGACTTTTCACACATTGATGTTTCAGTGGAATGATTTTCGCATTGAATTTCTGAGTGAAATCCACACCGAAAAGTAATCAAAATCTCTTAAAAATTCTATCGCCTTTACTTCAATGAAAAAAAACTTGTCCTTTCAATAAGAATGTACTGATTTCATTCGCACTTAAAATTTAATATTTTTTTTCTTCTCAACAGATCTTTCATTAAATACCATTGATTTATTCATTTGTTTTGATTTAAATATAGGTATAGGTAATTGATTTTAACTTGTCCACCGCATTATGACCAAACCGTGTGTTGATTATTTTTATAGCAAATCAATAATTTTAATCTTTTTCATATTAACACAAAATATTATTGTTTTGATGTTTTCTATTCTAGAATACAAATATGCGTTTATCTCTGTTAAATGAATCATAACGGGAAGCAAAGACATTACACGTAAACAGATAATAAATAAATATGTTAGACATTTTCAGAACCTATTTCAATATTATTGTTTATAATATTTGTTATTTCTGGTCGAATTCGTTTATTTCATAATAGCACAAATTGAGTGTTAACATAATGTTATTGTATTGATTTGAGTTCAATGTTCTTTTTCTAAAGGAAATCACGTGATATAATGATCTCCGGAGGCCAAAAAGTCAAGCACCAACCCATTATTTATCGACGCTGGCTCAATAGACAATTTTTCTAAATACACATCAAATATTAAATTTGGAATCATCATATTATTTTATTACATCAAAATAATGAATATTGTATTTCACTTCAAACGTTATTATGGAAATACAGGGCTTAAAACTCTATCTCAAAGGACATTTTGTATACTTGTACAATCTTAATAATAATATTATTACCACGGGAGTTCAGTATTTTGAAATGTTTTAAGCCTCGTGTATTATATTTTCTTATAATAATATTATTTTAATGTCTTTAATGTGGGCATTTCTTTGAAACGAATGTCTGACATTTTTAATTTTTGCATTTAAAATATTTTTCAAAATTAAAACTAAAAATGAATATTTTAATAAAGTTTTAGTGGACCACCAAATGTAAGTTAAAAAAACTTTAAACCCGTTAACGAAATCGCAAATTACCGGGATAGTCACGTCTAACGAATAAATGTTTATTACAATGAACAATTATTAGATTATACCGTATAGATACATCGAATTATAATCATTTGTATAGCTGAAACGTTTGCATATTACAGACTTAAGAATCTGCAAAAGATATGTGTGCGTTTCAATGCTAAACAATCCACGTGATGACAATGCCGAGCTTATTTTTCGCAGTGGTATACGCATTAAGAGAAGAAAAAAAAAATTCCTCCGCCTTGCTTGAAAAGCGCACACGCTCGAACAAATATTAACAAGACTGGCGTAAAAAATATGGGTATATTTTATTTTTTTTTGACTCACAATTATTATTCGTCGTTTAGAATTACACGCACGCAAAGTTTCATGTATACAACGTAAAATATCATCTGTTTGTTTACGTTAGGTTAGGTTGCGGCGTGTTTAAAGAGAGTGTGTGGTGCGACTAATAATCGTTTCGAACGACCGTGGTTCGGGCGGAAGTCGAAAAGGGACGACTTGGAAATCGCGTCGACTTAACCGGAAAACGAACTCGGCCGTCGTAAAGCGATTTGTAGCCATAGCGACGTCGTAGCCGGTCAGGTTAGCAGAGGGCTACGGAAAGGTTCGTCGTCCAAGTGCAGGTACGATAATATAGGACGTATAATAATGCCATTAAACGGTCGTATTAAACGCGCACGTCGCCGTCGTCGCAATCACTTTTCCCCTCGCCCGTTCGAGACCGAAATGTCACCGCGAGTCGAGTGACGTTGGGTGTGTGTATGGCCGTGTATCGTACTGCGGACGCCTCTCGAAACATTATTCCAATCGTCCCCACCCAGCGTTACTGAAACTAAAAAAGGCATATTTATAATATGTTTATACTCAGGCACGGATATTGATGATTCAGATTTGATTTTTTTTTTTTTTTTATAATCGTCTCGGACAATACCTTTAGGTTTTCTGGCTAAAAATCTATTTCGATAATACGCGCGAATCGAAACAACTAATTTTTATTTTACATTTTTTCGTTATTTAGGGATTTTTTCGCGATTTAAATACGATCGTTTATGATTGCATGTGATTTACAAACATTTCTAACTTGTCTAGAAAACAATCACGTCGTAGTTTCAAGTTTCAACATAATATTATTGCGTTCTTTGCTTGTTGATTGTAATTTTGAATTCAGAAATAAAAACGAATAATTATTGAAGTTATTTGAAAAATGGTTATGATATTTTTTCTTGTTTTTAGATCGTTATAAACTTTTAAAATTGTTTCTCAGCCCGTAGGTGCGTTTTTATTGGGTTTAGGGCATCATCGCCCAAACATCAACGTATAATTTACAGGATGGACCTTCGCGTTTTCTCGTGTTTTTCTTACCATCATTTATCAGTTAAACTGCGAACACGGGAAAAACACGGCAACCTGGCTACGCTTAACACCACCGTTGTCACCGTGATTCGGTCACCAGATTTATACGAGGCGCTAGTTTTTATATTTATATTCGTGAACATTTCACGTGCCGACGTGACCAGGATTTTTAATAATTGAGTGCGCCAGAAAATCGTCCGTCTGCAGATTTTCCAAGACCGGCTGGTTATCGTTGGCCGATTGACGCGTCCTCGCCAACTCTTCAAATCTCGTTAAACGCGATTTTTATATTAAAACATATAAATAATAATAAAATAAAAATAATATATTGTGATAGAAATAACATGATAAAAGACTACACATTTATAACACGACGTATTAGTACCAAATATTATTTACGAGAATAATAATAATAATAATAAAAAAAAAAAACAAAAACGAACGATTACAAAATAATGATAAAAACGAGATGGTTATAATAATTACAAAATACAATGCGCTATAAGGGGTAGGCGTGGTTGACGTCTACGGAAAATCATAGTATAATATTATTCTAGATAACAATATGCTTTTGACTAGTCTCGAGTGTGTGTGTGTGTATAATTAAATCGTTTGTTGCAAAGCGAATAATATAATATGATATAATATTACGCGAGAGCGACGACGACGGCGCGGACATTATTTTAATAAAAATATTATAGAAAAGCCCCCACGGGTGCCCGTCAGTCGACCGACACGGCGATCTTGGTGAACGTCTGCCTCATCCGGAAGTCCACGCGGTCGCGGAAAAGCGCGGGCAGCGCGAGCTGCCAGTCCGCGTCCGCCGGCTGGTTGTCCAGGTGCTCTTGGAACGACAGCCGCTCGAACGTCAGCCGGAACGTGCGGAGCCCCGGCAGCCGCGCGGCCCCGGCCACCGCGTCCACGTGGTCCGCGCTCAGCGGCACCGTCAGCTCCAGCTCGCGCAGCCGCTCGCACCCGGCCAGCATGTCCAGCACGCCGGTCGCGGTCGTCTTGTCGCACTCGGTCAGGTCCAGCCGGAGCCGGTGCAGGTGCCGCAGCTCGCCGACGCGGCGCAACACGTCGTCCGTCACGTACGGACAATCGCTCAGGCCCAGCGACTGCAGTGCGTCGGCTCTCCGGAGTCCTGGAAAATAAAACGAAACGTCAAGTCGTTTCCGGCGGGATAGCTCGGGACAATTCGCGGGGGAGGAGGGGGGGGGAGAATCGAGTTACGGCCATTGTTTCGTCTTTAGATTAGAAACGATACGAATTGTCCACTTATAAGTGTTCAAAACGGACGCCTTATGTCATATTGTATGTTGCAAATACTAAGTTTACTTTTAACTGTCCTATCCGTCATCACAATGGTCTGGGAACGTCCAAAAGGTCAATGCATACGTCAGTTTTCTTTAAACATTTTTACACGGAATAAAAAAAAAAAAAAAATAAGGACATAAAAGTATAGTCGGAGCACATCAAACGACGGCTCTGACGTTCCGTCGTATTATTTCAGCAACTTTCCTTTTAGTGATCGATTCGGATCGTTCGGTAGACTTTTGTAAAACGGCGATAATCGCGCGACGTGGGCAATGGGCATACAACATGGAATACCGGGGACACGTACGCTCGCGAGGTTTCGCGAACCCTTTGAAGTTAAAAATATACATATTCCACTGATAGAGGGTAAATTGTATGAAAATATTTAACGTACGCTTTCCGACAATGGTCAATGGCAAAAACGTGCGTATAATATGTATACTGCAGTCAGCGTTATTAAAAAAAAGTTTACGTCATGTTTTGTGAAACCGTTGCCTACAATTATTTTTTGTGAGAGTTGAAATTTGTAGCTCAATAAAGTATTCGATCGCATATTTATGCGTTATCGATAAATCCAAATACACCAATAACATTATCTGCGTATAAGCAATAATTATTAGCTACTAAATATTGTTCGCAGATCATGATGTTGTCTACGGCGAGCGAAATGATCGAATACATTTTTTTATCACATTGACTATCGAGTTCGGTTCGATGAACTTTGAAAAAAAAACTTTGACCTAAGTCAATGTATTTACCCTGGAAAACCAAACATATCCTTTACACGTAGTCATTAAACATTCAATACTAATCACATTATTATATTGTGTTACGCAGACGGAAATCGATACGAATACGGCTTATTTTTCTACTTGTTTCCTTCCCCCACTCGCGACGACGTTTAGCCGCATTTGGTAAACATCCGATTTTCTCGTAGGACGGCTAGTGTAAACACATCCGACTCCGCCATCGACTCGTTCTAACCATAATTGTTATTGTTGTTATGACTATTACGCATGTGGAAATTGTTACTTTCCAAAAACATCTGATATCGTAAATCGCGCGCCACAGAGACGTTGTATTCGAGACGACCGTCCAGAGTGGCCGCCAATGGGGGTGAATCAACGACGTTTTAATTTAAACTAAAATAATTATACTGGCTGCAGTGGTTCGTGATCCAGAAATAGGTCACCATTGAACTTTCGGCGGGGGTCACGTAAAATTTCGAAATTACAAACTGAAATTAAACGATTGTACGTGACACGAGGGGCTCCTGTACGGAAATTTCTCCGATCCAAAGTTCCGCCGCGACGCGACGTTCGGCGATTAGTTACAATTATTATAAAACAAACGTATAATACATTGTAATAATATTATTGTTTGCCGGGTCGATTATACTATTACATTATTGTTGTATGCGTCGCCGCGGTGGCCGTGTAATAATCGTCGCGAATTGTGCGGAAACGCATTCGCGGCGGTGTTGCATTCGTTCGCTCGCTGCGAATATACGCAGAGCTGCTCGATATTGTATTATTCAGTAGTTTATATCATTATTATAAACTCTCGCGAGATACTGCGCCAGAATATTATAATAGGTACGCGCCGTACACTTTTCACGTGGTGAATGTGTTATATAATCCGATTTCCACAGCGGTCGGGGCTTATGATATTATGCGATGTGATTTAAAATTGAATTATGATTAATAATAATGATAAAAAATACAAAATAAAAATTTACAAAAACTATATATTATTTTATAATCTCCGGATAGCGCGATATCATATTACACGGTAATATCCGTCGAAATCGACTGATCTGCTACGGTAGGTATAATATTAATAATAGCGTTTGGGTGTGTTTCGCGATCGGCCGAGGTTCACGAGTTAAAATTCAATTAGCGGCGCTGTTTTCAGTACACTCCTTAGCCATCACACATAACGACCGGTTCGCTTATCTGTAAACGATGACGCCCAGTACTGCGTTCGGATTATAAAATCGAGAATACAACCGCTGCCGATAGGCTTCGGGTCATTTGCGCGAGGTGTAAAAAAATGTCGATTCGATAGCGATTAATAAGGGTAATGTAAAATCGAATGAAAAAACAAGGTTATCCGCATCGCTGAGGTAACGTCACGGCGAGAAATATTATGACTTGTGCTCCGCCGTCGATTCGATTACTCGCGCGCGCTATTATTGTTTCACCGCCGTCAAAATAATAATCTAATACGATCGAATTTCGAACGGTAGCTCTCGTATCGTTTACCGTCGTCGCACCACCGAAAGCCATTTACAATATTATTATTACCGGTGTACGACATTAATATTGCACTCGGCAAAGTCGTTTGCGGATACTACTACTACTACTACTACAATTACTACCCGTCTATAACGCACACACAGAGGACGTCGAACGTCAATGGTGTATTGCAGCACTTTTGATTTTTAATACATTTAAAGGCGTGTGTGCGACGTACTGTGTGCTATCGAGTCGATATGAAATGTCCTTTTGGTGTGCCCAACTCAATTATATAGGTATTATAGGAAATAGAAAATCGAATTTCGTACGACCTTAAGTGATTTCCAGCAGGACCAAGGGCCATACAAAAACGTTTTCGCGGAATTTGTGAAAGCGGGCGCATAACGTTACATTTAGACGTAGCTACTGTGACCTTTGAACGGAATTTACCGGGAAACTCGGGCGATTTCATTGGTCCTACCCAATATGTAAGGGGAGACTGACTGAGAAAGTTTGATCGACGACTTGGGCAGAGCTCACAGTGGGGGACGAGAAATCGACGCAGATGATAACAATGAATAATGATGATGTTTTTGGTGTAAACTCGTCATCCTCTTTAAACCGTATTTGCGCATAAAAATCCATAATTTACTAACCTACAGTTATTTTTCATATCTGTATATATAACGACGTGTTTTCTATTTCTAATTTGACTAATTGAATGGCATTACGACTCGATCGTAATAGGAATTATTATATTAAAATGTATGTGTTTGATTTTTTTTATTTCTAGCTACGATATCATCACCGAGTAAAATCGTTTTAATTGCGTGACGACCATGGTAAACCCGAACATGATGGGAACTCCTGTCGTTCGGCGATAGCGGAAGCCAAATGGAAAAGGTGCCTGAGCGCTATCGGGGCAAGAGATAAATCTCATCAACTGCAGCCGACCTGGTACCGCGAGACGGATCTATATGAGCACAATTTTCAAACCCCGCCGCGCATGCGATCGAAAAGCCTAATCCACAGCCTTTCCCGTCAACTATTTCCCCGTTCCTCACATTTCCCTGTCAGACAAATCTCCGTCCAATACACAAGTGTTTTATAATAAAAGAAGAAAAACTCGACGTCTATAAAGACATAATATAAGTACCTAGTATCTACTCTGTTTTATTTTGGAGTTGGTTGAAGTAACAATTTCGGTACTCATTATAATGGTTATAAGAGCTTAAAATGCATTTTTCAAACACTTTTCAGGTGCTTGTTTTTAATAATTCCACGTACTTTAAGTCCCGAACCGGGTCATCATAAATATTTTATTTACTGTTTCGACAGCCATCGAAAAATGTGTTACAAATATATACTGAAAAGTATAAACAAAAACATAAACCGAACGTGCATAGGCCCACTTCCGCGTAATAGTGTTTCGTTGAAACGTTATAAGGTGACAATGTGACGCAAAAACAAAAACAAAAAAATACATCACACAACAAAGTGTATCGGATGGAGAAACGACTTCAAAGAAACGTCTGTCTGGGGTGGACTTTTTCCTGTCGTGTACCGGGAAAATTCCCAATGGGACACCGCTTGTATTATTGCAGTTACACAAATTATAATATTAATGATAAAACCCCGAGCGACTATTCAATGTAAAACGTGTACGTTATATCATATGTATCGGTTTAGCCGTCGATAGTTATTATCTCGTTTAAGTTAATGGCCGTAATATTCAAACGTAATTAGCACAATTAATTTTTACAAAAGTTGACTTGAATCATTAAACTTTGGTACAAATCACAATGTTAATATTGCCGAATATCTTGCTGGTAACTAGTGTCGGTTAATGTATTTTACACTCCTACGTTTTATACGACGAACAAAACACTCGCAATACGAAAATATATGCCGCCGCCATAGCGTTTAACTCACCGTTTAACAGTCCGTCGGACGTGACGTCGACCATGCCGTCCATGTCGAGGTGCTGGAGCGCTGGCATGCCGGCCACGGCCTCGAAGCCGTCGTCGTCCGCCTGTCGCGCTGCTCTCATGGACAGCTTGCGCAGCTGACGGCACGCGGTCACCAGCCGCTTGTACGCGGCGGCCCCGAGCCCGGAACAGTCGGTCGCGGTGAGTGCCAGCAGGTCCTCGGGCATCTCCGCGGCCACCGCGGCCGCGGCCTCGACTGCGGCCGCGCGCCTGTCCGCGTCGTCGTCGTCGTCGTCGTCTTCGGCTGAGGCGCCGGAACAGGACGTCGGGTACACGGCGTAGGAGCGGGGCGCGGGGCGGCGGACGGTGACGCGGAACTCGGCCAGCAGGCCGGCGCACGTGCACTCGACCGCGTCCACCAGCGACAGCAGCCGCTCGTCGTCGGCCCGGTCGTACGAGCACCGCAACACCAGCGGCCAGTGGCCGGCGCCGGCCTCGAGCGCGGCCGACACCACGTCGGCCACGTCGTCGGCCGTCATCGGCACGTTGCTGAAGCACACGCGTTTGGCGGGCACGCGGGACAACAGCCGGCGCAGGCCGCCGTCCGCCAGGTCGCCGTAGTTAGCGTTTTTCCCGTAGCCCACGTGCAACACTTCCAACACCGCCGGCGGCGTCCGGCCGCCGGCGTCTTGTCCGTCGTCCGCCTTGCCGCCGTCCCGCCGCGACCGGAACTCCCGGGGCACGTCCACGTCGAAGTCGAACACGTCCACCAGGTACAGCGAGGCCACGTTGCTCACGTCGAACTCGCGCTCCACCGTTTCCGCGGTGTCCTGGCCGCCGCGCATCAGCAGCGCGCCCTCCGACAGGTACATGTGGTGCTGCGCGACCCGGTGCAACCGGCCCGTGATCGACGACGCCTGCAGCAGGTCGTCCGTGGACTGCTTCCGGAATATGAACCGGATCATTTCCGGCGGCAGACGGTCGAATACGCATTTCGTGCACGACCTGCGGACACGCGACACAACTATTATTAATATTATTATTATTATAATATGACGCGAGACGTCTGTTTACGGATCGAGAGCGAAAGCATTCGAAATCGATGTTTTTGTATTTCCTACGTCGTATTACGTCGTGGCGGGTGAAAAATATTCAGACTGGTTTACATTTTGTGTTGTTAAACCCGCGGTCGGTTTCGCGTTTTGTTTTTGTTTGATTGCATATCGATATTAAAATCGTAGAGTAAGTCTGAATCATTAACCCGTTTTTTTTTTTACGATTTACGAACAAATTTCATAAATTCCTCAAAGCTGGTTTTATAAACAGACACCTCACTCGTTACTTTACTCTGTATTGTAAAAACACGAATACGTATACGACATTATATTATGTAAATATACTAAATCGAGAACGACTATGATTATACGAACGAATATTAAAGTACATAATATAACGATGTTAATGTATTCTATGAAATATTACATTTAATGTGAAATATTATATTCTCTATTCTACTCTTGGTTATAAAAATCAATAAGCTACAAATATATATAGTATAACCAATGGGTGACTTCTATGAAACAACTCGTGTTATAAATTATAAATGTTAATTGCTATTTTTGTTACAAATTATGTCGATTGTTTGTCTTTCTTCTACAAATAAATTTTTAAAAAACAACCATTAATAAAGCACGAAACTGGTAACGTCTTGTGTACTATAGCAACTTTAATAGATATCCTTTCAAAGACAATCTTGGTAAACATACATTCGGTATTAGTTTAAATATCCTAGAGCCACTTGGTAGTGTGGCGCGATTGTTTCGTAAACCGGGTTTTTCTAGTGTTATCTTATTGTGAATGATAACAATTTCTAGTAACGGTGTGCAATCAGATTTTACTTCAGACTTTTTTGTGAACAGAAACTTTTGAAAAACTTCAGCCAACAGGCTATACGTCTATTTTTATAAACAGTTTTTTTTTTTTTATATCAAGGGTTTTATATGGTTTAAAGTATTTACAGAAAACAGAGAAAAAAAAATTTCAAGGCCCAACATACTATGTAAAAAAAATACTTTACTGCCAATAAATGTTTTTGATTTCATGTAATCTTGTTGTTGAAAAATATTTTAGTGTAATAGATCAATTAAAATGTAATTTGTTATCATCGGGCCCGGGCTGCTTGGCCTACCTGCTGCTACGCCAAGAAGAAATTTGTAAAATAGTAAAAAACTGAAATGTGCGTGTATTTTGAATTTTCGGTATAAAAGTTCGATTTATTAAGGGCTACATATTAAAATAGAACTGATTAAAAATCCAATATTGGAGGTGAAAGCTATGCTATGATATATGTTAATAATATAATGTTGTCATTATTTGTTGGAAAAACACGTGATAGGCACATATTACCTAGTTCCGTTTCTTAAATTTGTAAAATAATCTTTTTCTAACTTCTTAATCATAATATTATAGAAAAACGGATTTATTAATTTGGGCTTTTTTTAGTTTATTTTTTTTTAAAGTAATTTTTTGGACGCTACTTCTTTCGCGATGTTAAAATGTTAAAATGTACGAAATTATAATATATTTTAGTCACAGCAGTTGCGGCCACAATATTTACTGAATGGATTGTCTGTACTGTTTCGGTTTTTTTTCTTTTTTTGTTCATACATGAAGTCTGTTATTATTATCCTAAAGCGATTTTTCTGAAACCAACCCCGTCAAAACCAACGCTAATTTACTTCCATGGTTGATATGCTTTCATCTTAAACGATTAAACATAAATAACCATCTTCCAGTCACTTAACCTTATTTGGCATTCATCACGTGTACAGAATTTCGTAATTATTATCAACGTTCGCTCGCATTTTAAAGTGGATAAAAGCATGACGAGTTTAACAATCGCGTGTGTACGATTATGTTTTACATTATTTAAGAGAAAAATAATTTCCACTTGCAAGATTTCTAACGATTATACACCTGTAATTTGTGCTAATGTAAAAACAATAAGATATAACTGCTTTGAAAACCATATCATTACTAATCAGACTTTAAAATTATTAAATCGGTATTTATAATATTCTTCGTATAAAAACCACTGAGACATACATTTCAAAAAGTCGCACATTTCACTGTTCCATTCAAGACGACATTGACTTGATGCGTAAGCAAATATGATTTATAAATCAAGCAATAATTATTAGGGACATTATTTCAACTGTTCCGAAGTTCCAACTGTGCACATTTTAATAAAAATATCGAATAAAGAAAAAATATATCAATTCCACTCTATGAGTGTTGTGTTTTAATACAGCCAATATTGTTTGGGGACAGTTTTTACTCGAAAAAATATTCCAAAACGTTTCACAAATCTCTTTTGTAATAATATGACGTTCAAAATTGGTTTTTAACCGTTAAAAGTTCAAAGTTTTTTACATCTTAACTTTAAACGAATAAAAGAGATAATTTTTCACACAATTTCAAACCCATAAACTTTCAGTGACAACGAAAAACTTTAAGTAATTCCCTAGTTGTTTCCCATCTCAAGTAAAAAAATACGTAAAAGAAATATATGTATATATATTTATATTTAATACTCGCATCTACAGTGAATATACGATGAATTGCTATGATACGAGTATGTGGTAACATATGGCAAATTCACTTGAATAATGGTACAAGTTATATTAAACTATTGGTTGTGTTTATTGTTGGTTAGCTTAAAAATCATCGTTACGATACTCGTAATAGCTTTTTGACGAAAATCACTTTTAGAAAATATACATTCTGAACTCTGTGACTTTGCATAATCCATAATATGTTTATCAAAAACACGTTTGATTGCGTGTTGTCGGTTCCCTATCCTACGACCGCGGCAGCGTATATGCTGGTGAGTTATAATCACGAACCCAGATAAAATGGTCTGTGACGATATAAAGAAAAGCGTACAGATTACGATGATTTTCATTCAAAACCCGTGAAAGCTATTATCGACAAATCGAGCCCTATATCCGATTTTTAACGTTCACGGTATCTCGAACGTTTGTAAAAAGGATATAAATGATGCTCTTTTTTCAATACTCCAACGTTTTCCCATTACTCCGGAAAGGATATATTATAAAGACTACACTTCTAGTGGATACATTTTTTTTACGAGTGTGTGGACACTACAGATTCACGCTTATTTCATTTTATTTTTTTTTTCATTTTCATTTAAGGACTCCGTCTCCGTCTGCTTTAACGTTTTGTTTACCCCTTCAAGTTTTTTTCTCGATCTCCAATCCTTTTCATAACGACCCGGGATTTCCTTTGCGACAAGAGTCGACAGCGCGAGCTGGATGAAAATCGATTTTCCGATTCGTTGCTACAGAACAACACGACTATTTGCTTTCGAGAAATAAATAAAAGTTCCGGGGAAATATTATCCGTCTCGTGTTTCCTACACATCAAGAAGCACAAGAAGGCAACACGATCGCAACTATCAGAAGTCTACACTGTAAAAATATACGTACTTATCATTGATGATTTATTGAAGGTTAGTGTAACAATTATTTCATCAACGTCGATAACATTGGTTCACAGTTCTACGTTTGATTTATGATCCAAACACACACGCACACACACACTACATATTGAACGTGGTACTTGTACACACAGATGTTGAAAAACATTCCAAACAGTATTCCAAAAGCAATAGGTCATTGATTAGTGAAATTTCAGTCGGACGTTACCGTCGAACGTCAATGGAAAATTAAAAACGATGACACTCGCCAAAGCCTTTTGAACTCGGCCATTTGACACCGGTCAATCGATCAAATTAATAGCTTTGAAAATAAAAACGAATCGATCGGAACCGTAGTACGGAATTCGATATCAACCGAAAGAATAAAAATAAAACCCGAAAAACAAAAAGCACGCTGAATTTACACGGATTTTTTTTTTTTTTTCATAGTTTCAGTAGTTTTTTTTTTTTCACGACGGACGACGGGCGTCGGGTTATATTGATATCATGACAGTTCACAAACACCGGTTCAATGTAAAACACTACTCACTCGTCGATTTCGCCCATTTGTTTTGCGCCGGAGTCTGAGATCCGCTACGACGATTCGACACGTCGCTTATTGTTAAATAAACGTTATCGTTATTGCTATTAGTTTTATTATTGTCGCACGTCCCGCACACTCGCCCTCGGCATGAACGTTTTAATCGAACTACAACAAAACGGAGCGTCGCGAAAACATTGAAACGTGCGCGCCACACGCTGTCGCGCGAAATTCCGACGGAACAAACGAAAACTTAATCCGGACGGAGAGAGGCGCGTACCGCTGCGGCGCTGTGCGGCGACTGAACGAGTTTCACGAAGTCGGTCCTATAGAGATGCTAAGCGCGCAAAAACAACACGCACATTGAATAAACCGGTCCGCCGCGGCCGCCTCTTATACCTATATCGGATTTTTTTTTTTTATTTTTTCACGCTGCCGCCGGAGACGTTATCGGTAAAAAAAAATTGATAATAATAATAATAATAATAATAATAATAATAATAGTTATCATTATTATTATTACGGTCTAATGAATACGTCCGATGTTATGTGGTAGGGCGCAACCAACAGGCACAGGTCGCGTATAATACGGTATTCATAGAACGTGCGAACATACACGATTTCATCCAACTCGCTGACCTCTGCTGCGATTTATGCGAGCCAAACGATCGAAATGAATTTTATCGAAAACCCGTCGTTCGCATTAAACGTATTATTATTAGCATTAGTATTTACTATTATATTCTGCGCTACGTCCGGTATTCGGATGATATTATTATTATTATTATCATCGAATAGTTTCTGTTTATACTTATAAATGATAAAATATCAAATAATATTGTTTTGTACTCAAAAGTTTCCATTTATAACTTTCGCGGTTTAATAAATAAATCTCGCAACGATGTAAACGTCACGGAAGACGCCGATAATTATTATTACGGATTGTTGTAGGCAATGGAAAAATTATGAAAAAAATCTTTGTCTCTATACTACAATACAAATCGAATTTATGCTTACACTGTTGTTATAAACTGTTTTTAATCAAAAAGGTATGCGGGTATTTAATAATATATTGTCACAATATAATTTAAGTAGTTTAACTTTGATGAGTCGTATTTTCGTGTGACACTGACGTCCATAAATCAAAAGTTAATTGAAAAGCGAGTACAAATATAATACAATAACTTCCATTTTTATATTACCTTATAATATTGCTATGTTCTTAAATATATTTATTTAAATTCTATATGTTTACGAATATATTAAATGGTCCCGTCGGTAATTAGATAAATTAAATGTACTCAACATGTGCACACTAAATTATTTTAATTACATTATAGATTTTGTGCTATATAATCTGTGCTTTTGAAATTATATACAACAATCTTAACCATTCGAGCGCAGAAGTTGAACAGTACAGTGGCTGAGCACATGTCATTTTGTGTTTAATGTTTCGTTGTCGAGTGTAAAACTCGAAAACAAAAGAAAAAAAACGACAGAAACATATACTTTTTGTTTTCTCGGTGGTTGAAATGCTTACTCGTAGAATTTAACAGCGCTGTCTATGGTTTATAGCTATAACAATATAAAATGCATTAATATTTCTTGAAATCATTAGTTATTGTACAATTTATACAGTCATTGTGTTACATAAAGGTTAATTTGGTATCAATTGCTCGGTTACAATAAAATCACTAGTATTATGATTTATAACATATGTGTATTGTATACCTATTTAAATAATAAAAATACCTTAGTGATGATGTTTTTTATTTGAATTGTAAGATTCTTCGGCTATCAACGCATAGCGCACAAAGTGACCTACCGTATTTTCCCGATTTTCCGGGTAACCTGTAATAATATGGTGTTTACTTCTAAATAAATTACGATTTTTTTCTCGAAAATAGATCGTTTTAATTAAAAATAAAACTTACTCATTTAATTATGAATTATGATATACATAAAGAGGTTTTCTTAATAATTTATAGTGTTCGTGTCAGGTTTCGGCATTCAAAACAAATTCTTTATTATTATAGTTACGCAGAGTCTAAATAAAATTACGCGTTCATTACATCGTTATAATAATAGAAACTTATTTGAAATTTTTTATGGTATTTCATCAATTAATTAAATCTTTTTTCTTCTTCAAAACTTTCTCGCACATTTAATTACATTATAAAAAAAAAAAAACTCCATTGGTCAGTTATAATATTCTTAAACTATATTGACGGCATCAAATAAAAATATAAAAATTAACGACCATTTGCATTTGGTCAAAATGTAATTTAATTTATACGCATTCATATAAAATTAACTTGAACTCGACACGCTAGTCGGTAGATACATAAAAATGGTAATGTGTTAAGTTAAAATATAATAACAGTAATAGTCGACTCGTTAGTCGTTATGTAATATGATTAAAATTTACTTAGCGTTTTAACTTAATTTTAATACTTAACTCGTTAATGCACAGCCTTGGTAATATTAATAAAAACATTAAAACTTACGTTCAGTAAAACTTTTTGATTTTTAAAAATAATTTATTGTTTTTGGCGCTGGGTTAATCTGCCTATGTAAAATATTAACACAAAGTATCTCAAATTCTCAACACAATGATTTCATTAGAATTTTTCCCATGGCTCTTTCTAGTCAATGACATTCTACGCAAAACACAATTTAAATTGTCCGTTATAGTTTTTATTTATTTTTTTTTTTCTAGAAAATACTAAAAACTTACAACATTGGTTTAATCAAAAATTTAACTCTCTCTTTCTCTCTCTCTCTCTCCGTGTATTAACTATATTCAATAATTTACAACACAGTCTGAAGTGTAAAGACCCACGTGTAATAAAACGTAGAGATTTTAATTTCTATTAACATGAGCATCCGAAGACATATTATGCTATATTACACGCTCAAAGAAGTTTATTTCGACGTATTTCTGTGTAACGGTATAAGCACGCAAGTGACTAGTTTCAAGTAAAAACTACTACGTTGGCACTTTTACTATCAGCCATGTTTAATGTTTTACTTTATCTTTTGTAACCGAACTTTATACAATTGAGGTCGAGTAGAATAGTGGTGACTTGGGCAATTGTGATCTTTGTTGCAATATATCATACACATACCTGCGGCAAACATTAATTAAACAAAGTAATCGTGAAATTATGTTCGTTACTTTAAGAACTAATTTATCTGCGAGTATCAAAAGTAATTTTTAATAATACCAAATGACACTTTCTCAACTCGGTTTTGTATCAGGAAAACAATCATAAAAACCACGGCATCAACTCTTCTAGAACATTGTTTTAATGTGACGTAAGTATATGTTACACATTGTGTTACAATTAGGTATGCACTATTCCTGTATTTGACTCAAAGCAGTTAGCATTTTTATACTTTGATCGACGTGGAGTTGATTTTATTTTTTCGAATAATGAATTGATTGAGAAAATCACTCGATGAAGTGATGAGTTACACGATGTTTTCTTTTTTCATAATTAACAATTAATTGTTATACCATTTAAATTCACCGGTTTCGTGTCTGCAATAAACTTGAATTTTAAAAGAAAAAATGGGTTGAAATCGATTACACTACAGTTGACCTTAGATGTTCGCACTTATGAATATAAATAAAGATGAATGTAAAAATATCGTCTGCGTGATTATGTTTGTGATAAGATAATATTTTATCGGTTGTTCGGTCAGTAATTTATTCTGTAGCAATAAAAATGTATATTCTTTATGGAAAAGTCACTTACTGATTACTTGGGTATTATTCGCATTAACATTTAAATCGGTATTAAATAGATTATAATTCCATCAAAACTCAAACAACTTCACATATCGTCATTATTACTAAAATAACGTACCACATTAGGTATACATTACATAATATAAATGCGTAGGTGTAGCAATGCAGAGGATCAACGTACAAATAACACACCTATTCATAGGTACTATTACTAATACAATAATTCGTGCTTAGCTCGAAGTACGTTGATAATTTGTTCTCTCAATTTAAATGAGCTACATTTCTAGTCATATTTTCACTATAAAAAAAAAAAAAAACAGAATTACGATAATAATTATTTCTATCACTAAAACTATTTTTGGAAAATAAACATAACGCAGAGGAAAATTTCGTTTATTTACATTATATTTTCAAGTCGTCGCATGATACTATAATTCCTCGGTTTTCTAAAAAAATTTTTTTTACTGAAAATGATTTTAAAACGATGTAAACGCGTGTTCAATGAGAAATATAACTCGGTGCTCTTATAGTATTGATTTCCTTTCTTATTTCGTTGAAGTTTTGATATTTTACTTTTCAATTTATAAATGTGTGCAGTTAAAAGAAAATAAGTATGTATTTATTTATTTACTATTGGAAAGTACACCACCTACATTCTTTATAAGTTGAAAAATCAATAAAATACTTTTCGAAAGCATTAAGTTAATTATCTTCATTATCTATCACTTGGACACAACATTTATAATGTATTAGAAATATAACATGTAGGTATAGTAATGCTACCAACTAGATTTAAAAATAATTTTATACAAGATTTATTATTCTTCTTAAAAATTTCTAATGTCCGTTTGAGCAGAAAAGGTTTATTGTTTTTTTTTTTTTTATATAATTTTAAAACAGTATATTAAATTGTATTTATGAAGCTCGACTTTCGAAAACTATAAATATTGAATTAAGAAATTAAAAAAGTCGGTTCTTCGTCTTTACCTGACCTCACAAATGATTGTGTATTGTGCAAACAAATATTTAAATATTTCTTACGAATATGATCTTAAATAAAGATATTTTAAATATAAAAATTTAATTGTTCATGAAATAATAACTATTAAATGCACATAGTAAAGTACGACTTTACAACCGATAAATATAAATATAACCTATAGGCTACATTATTATGGGTTATATATGCAAGTTTTTATTTCTCGAGTACCTAAATATTGCAAAAGAGTTATCATACTTCACATTTTTGAAAAAAATTGAAAATATCTATTGTCTTAAATCTGATGCGTTATATTAAAATCATAAAAATACATTTAAATTAATGACCATCAATATATCTATGGTCACGTGTAACTATTAGAGTATAAGACACCGATGCAGATCATCGTTTGATAAAATGTAAATTTACATTATTAAATAAATCATACCATCAATCATCGAATGAGGTTACATTTTGATGTTTTAACAATAATAGTACTTTTAAAAATTCACTTTCAATAAAGTATATTAAATCATATTTTATTATAAAATAAATCAAAGTATTTCTGAGTATATTATAGTAGGTATCATATCAATATCCACACGAGTTCTAAACTCAGTGAGGCCCAGTAATCTTTAATGACTATTTATAGTTAACTATTTATTCCGGCTTTAATTTTAAAATACTAACAAGCACAATGAAGTTACTTATGGAATCGTAACAGACTACGAGAAATTTAATCACTTGTTTCATTGATCACGATTTACACCTAATATAAAAAATATTATTATTAAGTTCAATATTTGTATTGATTATTTTATTAATTTTAAAATTTATTTAAACATTATTCTAAAAAACATTATTTTTAAAACTCATTTCGCTATAAGCAATTATTATCATTAAGAGTCTTAAATACAATGTCTACTGTAATGTTTACTTTATTTAAATAAATGTTGACATGCACTATACATTTATATGAGTTAGCAGAAAGACAATTTATATTCTGTATTAATTTTCAATAATGTTATCGTTTTATTTAAATATCGATGATCATAATGACATTATATTAAACAAATGGCGTGTTTCTTTAAATATATATTAATATTTTTATTGACCTATAAGTATGTAAAGATGAAAATACCTATTGTGATAATCATACGATAACAGAGAAATTACACAATTTCACGTGAATGAAGTAGGATTATTGCAAAAAGTAATGTTGCTCAACATACGAGTACTTGTATTCTTTTACAATTATACTTAATTAGCATAAAATAAAAATGTTTTAAAAATAGACGGTTATTTTCCAAATACATCCATCATAAATAACATTTTGTATTCCATAGACTACCTTATCTGCCTAATATGTAAAATAAGTATACTTTTGAGTTCAATTTTTTTTCAGATTCTGAGTGAAACGAAGAATCCATTGATTTTACCATAATGTGTGTGTTTTTTTTTTATTTTTATTTTTATTTGTGTCTGTATACACGATAAATACTCGAAAAAATGGTCCAATTTTCAATTACAGTAAAACGTATCTAGTTGGTACTTTAAGGAGGTAATTTTTCAATTTTCCCAACAGTTGTACGTGAAAACCCCATGACAAACCAACGAAAAACGGCAAAATTTACGGAACATCGGTCTTCGACGAAATCTAATTTTTATTTTCAACTCAAAAAGTATTGATTGCAGAGACTTGAAATTTTCACCAAATACTTAGGAATAAATCTGATTTTCGTGTTCAAGAGCAAACAATGTGTTGGTAATACTGCTAATTAAAAGAATATAATTGATGCAACGCAAAAACAACTTTGGGTACTCACTCTTTCAATCAATCGCCATTGTTTTAAAACAAAAATCGTTCACCTTTCAAGTAATTGTTACTTTTGACTTTTATATTGATAAATATACTAATGTTACACATTGAATAAGTTAGGTATTTCAATTCGCTACAATAATTCTTATTAGTTAAAAAAAAAAAACAACAACAACAACAACAACTTCTGTCGTAAACTTAAAATAACCATCTACATTGGTAATCAATAAAATCGTATTACAATTTACATTTTAAAAGTTCAAAATGAATTTAAATGTATACCAATAAATGCAACGGAAAAATAATACGAAAAAAACTTACAGTAAATTAATAAAAAAATTTAAAAATACCATTTTCAATTAGTTGACTATTGATTTAAATAATAATAATTACATATCTAAATGGCGTATAGATAAAATAAAACTAATGTTTAGTATTATGTTGTATTGACTAATTTAAGATTAAACTTTATCAAATATAATATTACCTATTAAATTTTTATTATCGTGTGTATTATAGTGCTTATACGCGCGCGCTATTTGATTTGTGTGGAAGAAGGAGATTCGACGAAAGTTCTAACTGTTCAAAATTTAACGCGTGTACAATGTTAACGAATGGCCTGAAAAAAATATAGAGTAGTTGATTAGTGCATGTTATTAATGGTTTTGACTATGTGTAAAATCTTATTTCAAAGAATTTTATTTATTAATTCCCGAAAAATAGTTATATAATATTAAATTTTATATTGTGTTTTATTCTAAATTAGTTTTGTAATCATATTATACAGCACCAGAAGGCATCATCCAAAAGTATTAAAGTTTACACAACGATTCAAATCTAAAACACTTATACATTACACGGTTGTCGGTTATGACTCCTAATTCGTGAGGTTTGGTTAACTTGAAGAATAAACAAATTTAATGATATTATAATACAATTAATTATTTTAAGCAGCTTTAAAAATGCACGATGCAATAACATTTTTTTAGGTCAAATCTTACAAACAATATGCCCAAAACAAAGAGTCGTAGTCTCGTGAGAAGGGTTCCAATTTTCCAACTCGTGTTTTTCACGACGAGAAAAACATGCAAATTCCTACTACAATGTATAGTTTTCATTAAAATTATTCGTGGTAAATAACGAATAAAATTTAAGATTGAAAAATCTTAAAGAAGACTTTAAATATAACAACAAAATAAAATCATATACCAAAGGATAGTATCATTTTTTACATCGATATTATTCTAAACAAAATAATATGTACATACTTTACTAGCATTTTTATCAATAATTGTCTTTGTACATATAATACGCTTTACCTCTTCGTCTCTGTCGATAATAATTGTATACATTCAATGTGATCAAATGAGTGTTTGTTGGATTGCAAAATGTAATATTATATTATCCTGTACTTATTTAAAGTATTTTATTAAAACATTTCAAGCGTTTACAGTGAACTGTTTAATTTCTAAGGGTACAGAAATCCTTTAAACATCTCCATGCCGACTTTTGTTTTCATTTCATCTAGTTAAATGCAATAATTCATAAAAGATGTTACCTATCTTTGAATTTAATATGTTTAGATTAAAATTTATAATAAATCATACATAATAATGTAAATCTAAATTCACGCTGCACGTGAAGAGAATTATTATTATTGATAAATGTATGATAATTATTGAAATTAATTATAAATTTGAATCTAATATCTATGAAATAAGAATTACATTCATCATTCGCAGAAAATATTATTCACGTGCAATAAAATAGGGTTTTATTTTGCATATATCCCATGTAGATTCATAGAACATTGATTAATGAATTTTTTATGAATCATAGTCTTAAATAAAATGATATTTAATTACAAAACCGTAACCGATAAAAAGTATCAAACAAATTAAATTTGCCAATGGGTAGAGCAAATTTTATTAGAATATTTCAAAAGTTATGAAGTTTTAATTAAAATTCTAATCCTTGTTTCGCTCAGAATCTAAAAGATGATTGACATTTAATAATTTCACCTTTATTATAACAATTAATATTATAAAAAACACATTATTTTTATTTACTTATTTTGTTATATATTTTGTTTATATTCTAACTTCTGTATCGATATAATCATTAGTTCTTGGAAGAATATTATTGGCGAAAATGTAATTTAAATGAATCGTAAATAGAATATTATCGCTATTTTGATATGCATTATTTGATCATAACACTAGAAATGTACTTAGCAAAAACTCAAGTTTAGTTCATGAAGTCATGTACCAATGGGAATATATATTTTAATTAACAGCAGGATTGCACCATTCTTATCTTGTAGTATAAACAGTATAAATCCTGTCGAAAGACAACAAAGAACAATGAAGGTCAACTTAATTAATCTCATTTAATTTTTTACTTTTGTCATTATATTTATAAGTAAGATGCGCCTATGTACACAAGTTAAATTTATTTATGAAATTTAATTTACAAATTAAGAATCATATATTCACAGAATACATGAGTAGTTATTGTCATTTTAATAAAATAATTAAAATATTGAGTTTTTGTACATTATTTATATAAATGTATCTAAAAAAGGGTGAGATACTAGACTCGGATGAGATACAGGTAACGACTGATTGATACTAATGAATAAGTCTTTTAAATTTGAAACAAATGTACAGTCATTAATGATTTATTTTATGAATAACAAAAAAAATAAATATATAATCTATTCTAAATTCGTTGAAATGCACAATTTCGTAACGATTATAAATTTTTTTGTGACTATCCATTACAATTTGTCTAATTTTTTTTATGGAAGAACCACTTATTTTGAAGTGTTTATATTGAAAAGAGTTAATATTGAAATTTTCATGGACTTTTAACATAAAAATTTTGCAGATTTTCGTGCTTTATAAAATTATATCTAAATCTAATCGATTAAAATTAAGTTTTATACTTAATACTAAATTATATTGTTTATATCATTTATACTTAATAAATATCGCAGCAATATATATGAAATTTGCACCTATAATTTTTTACCTCATTTTTAATTTATTTATAAACAAATACTCATATTATTGATTATGAATATATATAATACAGGCTAAAGGTAGGACACTTTGAAGAGAATAGGTGTTTGACGTTTCAATTTTTCCGACACTTCGGAAGGAGGAGTGCGCTGCGCTGTAATAGAATTTCTTCTTCTTTTTTCAAAACTAGCTGGTTCAAAGGTGTGCATTTATTTTAAAACATCTCCAAACTAAAAACACGCGATGTTTTATTCGAAATGAAAAAACGAAAAGGAACCTCTCGGTCCACTAGTTTCCATTGGTAATAGTTGGATTCACCATTTTTTTCTACCCAAGTACATATCTGAACTTACTAATTTAAAACATGCCGTGTATCAGCCATCGCATTGCTTGATAATCGACCGTAGAGGTCTCTCCTTAATAATTGAAATAAAATACACTACGATCATTAAATATACGTAGACAGCTAAGACGTCAAAAGTTGTGAGTCCCGTTGACTATCGAAATCATTTTACGAGCCAAATCAAGTAAATCTGAGTTCATTTTATCATTTTACCAAAAATTAAATTTCAAAAATCATTATCTAAATATTCTCGTTTGCATTGAATTTTTGTAAACTTGTAAGTAATTATCCGCTTTTACCGTACAAATTTAACGTCATTTTTTATACGGGAACTTTTTGAAAATATTGATTTAAACATAAAATTATGTCTATCTATACGAGTAGCATGTCCGAGCTTGTCAAAAGCTATTAGTCAAAATACTGAAACGTCAATTTTTGAGTAGGTATCGAAGTTTTCCTAACGTTGAAGATATTTACAAACACAAAACAAATCGTTATTTTTAAACTATTATCTGTCTCACTCAACTCAAAATCGAAAATTAGTGTATCAAAAGAGTTCATGTAACATTGTTAGTTACGAAATTGCGAAAGAAATGTGCAAAACAAACAAAATAAAAATATCAAATAAAGGTCAATAATCAAACACTATCGCTATCCGTTATCGCAAATAGAAATTGATGTGCAAATAATAACATAATGATTATTGTTATTTGCTAGACAATATATTTTTGTGTACAAAGTTGCTGTTAATTTTAACAATACTATATTACTAATAGCTCAAGGTCATTCAGTCCCTCAAACAATCCAAAAGTAGATTATTTTCATTAAAGGAATCACAAACCTACAATATTATAATAATATAAACGTTTGCATACATACTTAGTTTAACACAATAAAAATAATAGTGATTGCGTAACTATTATAGTATCAAATTAGTGTTATTATTGTGAAGCTATTATTGCAACTCTTTCGTTTAAAAGTATAACAAATATATTTCACCTGTTTGTAATAAATCTCATGGACGAATTTCTTTTTGCAGAAGCGAAATGTAATTAATCATGATAATCATTGTAACTTTCAATTTCAGATGGAAACAATAATAACTGTTAATAATATTAAAATAAATGTTCGAACCACATTATTACATGACAAAACGATTCTATTTAAAAATTAATAATTCATTAATTTTTGCGTATTTTATGTATTTCAAATTATTATTATTGTTAATATCTTAATTTAAAATTGTAAATATAAAATGTCTACTGTGTATATTACACACTTAATACGACTCAATAATACGAATGTTAGACCTTAAAGAGTCAGATGTTTAAAAGTTAAAAATATGTACAGACATACACTGATAAAAAATAACGTTTATAGGTATAAACTTCACCTATTTCGTATTGTGTTAAATCTCTATTTTAATGATGACTGACGAAGATAAACAACAAACGTTGAGAAAAAATAAAAAACCTAACCACGATGTTGTTTTCGTTGCGTTCAAAGCTTCGCCACTTTACAGGAAATTCCCCAACTCGTGGTTTAATCAAGCTGAGGTTAGATTTGAAATGTCTAACGTGCACCGAGAAATCACAAAAACACGTTATATTGCAATATCACGTTAGATGAAAATCGAGCTTGAAACAACGAGACGTCTCCGAACATGTGATAGTGACGTAATTACATACCGAAACTCATTAGCCAGAACCAATGAAATCTGGACTTATCGAACCGACTAATCTGAATACGAAAATAATAGTAGTCGACAAAATGCTCAACTGACTTGGAGTTGAGAGACGATAAAAAGCATTCGCGTCTATTGCGCGTGCAAATGCGTCGATGATTAGCTTACGAACGAGTAACGAAGAAGTCATTAAAATAGTCTGCGAATCGAACGGACCAACGGGACTCAGACGTGTGCTGCTGCTGGTAACATTTTGCATTTTGTGAGTATTACCATAATATAACAAAAAAAAATTTCAAATCTATACACGAAATATAGATACATACAGATCAACGTACAGTTCACCGGAACTACCAAAGGCGTATCACGTATTCACACGGCACACGATGCCGTAAGGAAAACCTATTACCTACAAAATAATGTCATATTGTGACGGACCATTTCCCGTACTACCTATACGAAACTCGGAATTCTACGAGGTAAACGTAAGACGGCAAACTGAAACTAGCTTTTTCGGCGTAACACGTAGATGGCACACGACAAGAGTATTCCTATGCAAACAAAATGCGTTCGGATAATAACGAAACGGACAAACACACGTTTGATACGTTTCAAGCTAGACATAGATACGATTCTCATTTTAAAAAAAAATTAAAAATTGTAATTCTATCTCGTTCTCGTTATTGTACGTGTTCGTTAGTAGATACTTGGTATTCTTATTTAGTCCGTGAAATAGGAAATATGATGGTAAAACACGATTGTCGTCATGAGTTAAAGGGTTTTGGCGGTGACATCTTCTGGTTGTGGTTTGTGGTGCGAGTGTGGTGCTATGGCTACGAATTCCGTCCTAGTTACACACGTTATGCGTATAAATAATATTTGCACCCATGTGTTTGTGATAATGTGTAGAAGTGCATTGAAAATGATATAGGAAAAAATTATGCGGAAGTGCTCCAAACACAAGGTGATTAGTACGTCACCTAGACAATTTAGAAACTTATTATGTAAGCTAAAATCGGATGAAAAAAAAATAAATGACATTGTCAATAATGGTAAACGTTGGTAAGATAAACTCTTAAACCTAGTTGAAATATAAATAGTTGCCATGATAAATTGTACTTACATACAGTATATTAATAAATGAAACTGTTGATAATCGTTTTTTCGAATCATGATTTTTGAATAGTTTTGAATTTCAAGTTATAATATTAACGACGATAAAATAAATTTCTAATTTGTGAATGTACCCACCCACAGCATTAATTCCGAGTTGGTGAACGGCCGTTTTTATAAGTAAAAAGTTTTGAACCAACAAAAAGTCACTCGGGAAGCACGATTATGTCAGAAACATCAGCGACACTAATTGATTACCTACCCCAAAGTGTATTATTGTACAATGTAATGAGTGTAAGTTGTAAGTTAACAAAATACATAAATACCCCTTTTTTTCACCGTCGTAAATAACTTGTTTTTTTTTTTCAATCCAATATATCTACGCACAACGCGTAAATGCACGGTTAATAGCAAGTAAAACACATTTTATCGCGTTGTAAACTAAAATAAAACGAGTGATCAAAAAAACGTTTCACAGCTTACAACATATTATTCATATAATAGTTTTATTATCTTACAAACAGAAAAAAAAACAACAGAAATGTCTAATGGTGGCGATGACTTTTTGACACACCGCCTCACCGTCAATGATAATTTTCAAAATATTATTCTCAACAAGCTCTAAAGTTCATTTATGTGATACGTTTTTAACGTGACACTATTGCTATTTAATTAATAAGTATATCGGGTTTTTTTTATGTGTTTTGCGTTCTCTTGACATTGGCGATATTTATTTTATTATTCATTTCGTTTTTATTTCTTTAGATCGTTTAAGAAGACGATAATATCTACATTTGATTAGTGATAATAAAGGGTTAATGGCTTAACGTGCCACTTTATTGGTTATTTTTTAACTGTAGGTACTATTTCCTTCTTTTTTTTTTATCATTTTATTACACTGTCGTTTTATTAAACAAGACAAATCCGCTCATCTCGTATCGTGCTGTAACGTAGTGTAATCATAATAATACCTACTCCTAATGATTAATTGTATTTGTCATACGTACGTGCCTATGCTGAAATTAATCACCGGGCTTCGTTTTTTACATTTCTTCGCCCGTTTGCGTATTCTTTATGCCCATCACTGACAGTCGATTACTACATTTAAGATTTTCCGTTTATCTTTCCACTACATTACAGATATATTTCTTCAAGTATATCTAAGAGTAACTTCTTTCTTTTATTATTATTATTATTGTTATTGTTATGTATACTGTGTCTATTGAATTTTTCTCAAAGTACCTTCACAGTAAGTAATGTTAATCTAGATTATAGATTGTGGCCTAAATTCAGAGGATAATGTCTCCTACCCACCTCTATTTTCATCTTCTACACTATTGATTTTTATTTATTCACTATCAAATAAATTGCATCGAGTGTTATTTCAATTTTTAAGCGTTTCGCGCGAGATCAAACCTAGCATGAACATTTAGTCCTATAATATAATTTTATCGTTCATAGTATTATTATGTTTATTTTTGTAGTAAACGTTTCAAATAATTTGTTTACGTAGATATCAATTATTTGGTACACCAATATATTTAGTAGGTACTTCTATAAATCATCCTTAAAACGTTTGTCATTTTGCCCATACAAACACATCAATATTTAAATAGTTAGTTGCACAAATATTCACTCGCGTATTTGAATAGCTCGTTGAAATAAATCTGAAATGCATTTACGTATAATAAAGTGTAAGTAAACAAAATTACAACTAAACAATGTAAGTACCTACTCGTATATTCGCATTGATGGTAAAATTGCAATTATTGTAATGAAAAAAAAAGTCGTAAATTGCAAATACGTATCTTATATCTTAATAATAAGTTTTTTTAACTTTATAGTATTGTATTTTAAAAATATTTTTAAAATAATAAAATCTCCATACCTAGCTGTATCTATTTGAAATCCATTAGTTTTCGTTATTCTCTTTGAAATGAAAAGAAAAAAAGTCTTATTATTTACATAAATACATCATAATAGTTTAACCATAGAGAAGGCAAACAAACAACCATTATGTGAATTTATCATCTCGCTGTAATACATTAACAACATTATGGCTAGGTATAAAATTATTAATTATATATTATTGAAACCGTATTATCATGGGTTCACTGTGGTGAAATATAGAACGGCTTATCGAAGCCTCTTTATTTATTAATATTTAATGCCGTAAATGGATACTTCGACATTCTGTGTAATACGAGTATAAGTTCATACATTTGAATGAATAACTGTTATTAAATGTATAGAGCGCACAACGCGGATCCAAATTCTCGACGAATTATGGTTATAAACAATAAATGAATTAAACGAACGATTCGATTCGAATCGACAAAAATTTGATCGCGAATAATGTAAAAACGTATAATTATTACTGAAACATTCGTTACTCACTTGAAACTAGCAAATACGAATCTATCATTTCTAGTGAATCAGATTTTGAGATCTAAGAAGAATGCTTATGGAGAGTCGGGCCGCAGGTAGAAAAGTGGCTAGATTTTTCCACGCGTCTGATGTGTGTACACTGATATGTCAACACAGTGACAGTTGTGAAATTGCTACTCTCGTCGGGCGAAGCGGACAAAATATAAACGCTCTGCGCCGTAGTTATTTCTCTGGAACCTTAATCCTCCTACTTTTATCATTATTCAAATATGAAATGTTATATATTCCGGCGCACGTTTAAAAACTTTATTTTAGCTGCATGTTATTAAAATAATCCGAATTAATGATAATAAGTCAAAACATCATTAGATCAAACATAGTTATTACAAAATAAATGAATTTATTTTCACGCGACACGTCATTAAGTGTATGTGTTCATAAATTTAAATTTACATAATTTTATAAAAGAAAAAAAAACAAATCATATTCTAAACATAGACACCGGGTCAACGCACCTATATTTTGCTTACACGTATAACCTTCAATTATTATATTATGTTTGATACATAATACCTACACCATTCACGTTATATTTACTGCAAATTCATTGCAATTATAATAACGTAATAATCATTGTAATGCAATTATCGTTTTATGTTTAATATCCATGTTGCAGACGTTTGAATTGTGAATGAAAACAAGCACGTTGGTGAAAACTAGATTTACATTAACATGAAATATGTAGATATTTTCCTACGTATAAAAAGTTATCAATCAGTTCTAGAACTAAAACAAAACTTCACGGTCAGATTCGTGTTCGTATTTATTATTTTCCACATTAGTTTTGTGTTTCTTAAATTCCTACAAATGAACATATCATAGATAATAAAGAATGCAACATACAAGAATAATTATTAAATAAAAATAATCGTTTTCTATTGCATGTTTTTTTCATGGACTTATCATTTTTCAACTAGTAACAAATGAATGAACGAAATGTGGCGAATCAATACGGTCACGACGAGATTTTATTAATTTGATGTAAATACTGAATAATGACAATAAACGGTTTTCAAAAATATTGTAAGACTCTTCGTACTAACGTATATGTCAGTTATACGTAGTAAAAACACTATAATATCTTAAAGTTGAAAACTCTTGTTTTAATCGTAATGTACAATTATATTTTTCTTAATACGACATCTCGTATATAGGTAATATTCCTCTTTTATAACGACTATGCATATTTCATACAATATTATACACCATATCGGTACGCGTGGCATTGAATTACAATTGATCTATTCAGAACAGGTTTTGTAAGCTACTTTATCAAACTCTATGGCTTACGCTAAATGTATTAGTGTTATTATTGATGGTAAGTCTTGCATTAACAATAATATAGAGTATCAATATTAAAATAAACATAATTGTATCTCTTAAACCCTTATTTTCGGATGAAAGTCTGAAAACTCTATGCAGCTCCTTCGGCCCGAGTTAGACGATTGCCGCAACTGCAGTGATCGCGATTAATTATAAGTAAACAGTGAACTATACGGTGTAGCAGAATTCAAAACTCATCGTGTTTGGGTGGATAAAAAAAAATCGGTTCCCTCCACAGTCCACGGTAGTAGTTAGTTTATCGAAATTTTTCTCAGTAAATGTTATCGGACGAACTTTTTCACGACTTCAAAGTTTGAAGTTCAAACCGTAAATCTTCGTGACCAAAGAAAGCTGTTGAACGCGAGCATACGATGTATTGAAAATTTTATTTTTTTCAACTGGCAGTTGCATAATCGTATTTTCTGTATAAATTATACATTTCTATATAAGTGTACCAATACTTTGGATTTTTTCAAGGGACAAACACTTCTCATCTTATATTTGTCATTGGTGTTTGGACTAAACTGCAAAGCACCTACTACACCGAATTCGGATGTGAACGACGGAGACGACAACGAGCCTAAGCGTAATTTCATATTCGTTTGTTATTTTTTGTTTTATGTGCACATACAAATATTGCCGTGTTTCACTCGTATAGACATCTCGTGCGGAACAATGGATACATAATCAACGGATTGATAGAAGTATAATAAATGGATGAATTCCGCTGTCGTCATCGTCGTTTACTCGGGAAACGTTACGAGAACCTGTTATCACTACGACGCACAACGACGTAATGGAAACGACATAACATACTACGTTGGCTGTGACGATAATATTAAAAAAATCACGATAAATATAGTTATATAATATACATATTATTATAATTTTAGTTTTTGCGTTTTTTCTCGCGGGTCTTCTACCGGTTTCGTCGGGCGCGCCGGAGATAAAACGTGGCGCGTTTAAATCGCAAAACAATACGCTGTAGAGACCGCGTGTAAACATGGACGTCACTTATCGTTTACACAATATTATAATATTATATACATCGCGGACGGTTGACGCGTATCGCTCGTTGTCTTTTATCTACCGCAATATATTATTTGATTATCGACAAAAGGTGAAAATCATTCGTCATCGACACATCGACCGGGAACGGGGGTGATTATGCAATTCGTATAAATCGCATTGTATTTATATATGATTTCGATAATATGATGTATCATTGTTGTGTGACGATTGTCGTGTTGTTGTACACACGTCTATATTATACTAAACTTGAATAAAATAACGTCCACGTGACTGCGTTTATACCTTTTGGGTGCGAGTATAAATTATCATAGAAATAATGGGATATTCCGCCGGAATTGTTGAAAAATCAAATAAGAAAATTAATACATTTTTGAGTATCGAGTTAGAATTGAAATTATAGGGTCATCTTTATACCGTTCACCTTCAGGGTTATCACTAATATTAATCAAGTTAAGACAAATATTCACGCTGTGCTATTTAAATGAGTTTGGTCTTTAAGTCTTGTATATTAATGATAGAAACGAGGATGAAAAAATAAGATGTTCGAAACCAAAATAAACCATGACGTATACGAGGTGAAAAACAACAAATCTACATTTGTGTTTGTGTTTCTACTTCTTGCAAATAATGTGCATTGAACAACGTGAAATAACACCTTCGGTACATATCGTTTAATTTTATGTGTTAAATGTTTTATACAATAGATTACAATGATTAAACGATAAAATTTTATAATTATCAAGTCCATCATATTTCTTAAGTGTGCTGCTTACGTTTATTTTTAAAGCTTGATAGTTTATTACAGTTTAGGTATTGACGTCAAATAAATTTGATAAAACACTCACTTTTTACGTGATGGTCTCATTGTTAGACAAATAAATACGAAAATTCGTTCTAACAACCATTTAATTGAATAATGTTAATTTTCTCAACCACTGTTGTTACATCTCAGTTTGTCCGTTTCTGCGATATCTAAATAACTAGCAGCATAAATGTGATAAAAATGTAACAACTATAATAAAATATTAAAAAAACTAGTGGTTATAGTCATCGTTGCAAATGATACCAAAATGGAAACTGAAAATTTAAACATAAAATTTTTAGGGGAATATGCATTTTATAAAACCAATAAATAAATTACCAAAAAGGTTTGATCAAAACTAAAAGCGTAATGAAAAATATAAGTTTTTATGGTGTATGATATATAAATATTAAATATATTTATCTGTAATATTTTAAAAACCGATTTCAATTAAACGTACTTAATACAGTCACTAAGCACACCAAGTTATTGCAACAGAAAAAATACTGCACTGCATTAAAAATTTACACCTGGTCACAATTACAAATTATAGATTATAGATCGTATTATAGTGATTAAGAATGCAAAAGTGAAAAAAAAATTTATTATATACTAGCATGACGCACATTAGTATTTCTAATAAATAGTAAACTAAAAGTTACTTATATTAATATGATAATATAAGTGCGTTGCAAACTTCGTCTGTTTATTCCTATAATCATCGGATTTAGCAATATTATCGATTAATTACAACATTTTCAACTTTTAGTTATTTCGGTTTTTCCTATTTCTATCTTAGAGATAACTTGTAGTATTATTTCATTAATCACGTGTGTTGAGCAATATCGTTCTGCTCCACGTTGAACGCCTATAGATGGCTACCACCAGAGAATAGTTTAAAAAATAACTGTAGTTATGAGACGCTTATGAAACATACTTACATCAATGACGTTCCCTCCGAAACATACGCTTGGGCTTCAATCCAGAAAACAACGTTTTTCTACAGCTCGTAGCCTTTCCCTCGACTTGCTTGACGAAGCTAAGCGATAGAAATCGGAATCGAAGAGCATAAAATCCAAATAAATGCCACCCTCGCAGAAGACTCGCAAATACCCGGTTCTGAGCTATCACGTGCCTATATCATATAATGGGTGTCGTTCAACAAATTTAAACAAGGGTCATGACTAAAACGATGAACTTCTAGTCTAATTTGAAACGAGAGGTTGTCCCACATATTTAATTATGGTCATCGTGACGTGTACAAACTATATAAGTCACATGGTAAATGGTAATTTCCCATCCGAGTTTTCATGGAAATGACCGGTGAACTCGGTGATGGTAGATAGAGATACGCAAGCGGGTGAATGGATTTTATGACTCTGGGTGTACATTTATGATCGAGTTTCAAAAATAAACCTAATTATAATATTATATCATTCAATTCGATTTTTATTTTCGACTAAAACATTTACTAATGCGGATTTAAACTTACATATTATGCTTTTACTTTGTGTTCTTAAATTTTAGTTGATTTATTATTTTTCCTGTTTGCTTGTACCAACCATACAATAATAATAATAATTGTAGTAAATATTTCTATTCGTCTTAATCGTTTTTACAATTTCTTAAATTGAATCGAATTTCTAGAAGAAAAAAAAATGTTAATTAGGTATCATTTTATAACACCTATTTGTAAGCTATACCATTACACGCAATGAAATCTTAATATATATATATAATATTGATTTATAGTTTCAAAATGTATCACATACAAAATAATAAACATATAACTTTGTATTATCACAGATAAAAATAATAAATTCGCATTAGGTACTTAAAGTAATAGCAAATACGAATACTTTCACCATGTATATACTTTATTTTTATTACATCGACTGCTGTAAATCATCAAAATATGCATTTATATTTACTGTCTTTATTTTACTAATATTGAAATTGTATTCATTTCATGTATTCTATTTTTATTTTTTACTCGAAAATTTGAATATTTTTTGGTTTGGAATATTTGAACATTTAAAGTAGAAAATCGACCAAAAAACCAATAGGTCATGAATAACAAGTCAAATTTCTATAGAACTGTATATTGTTGAATAATATACCAGTATTAACACAAATACGTAATTACATTGATGCGCAATGATAAAATAATTATTCTTCTCGGAAAAAGAGAGTGAATAAAAGACTTGTTTATGAAAACAAAAATCCTTCTATAAAAATAAAAATGTAAATAACAATAATGGCTAATTGCAAATATTAATTAGTCGAAAGTAACAATTATAATTAACAAAAAATGTATAATTTTAAATATCAATAAAAAATGCAAATATTAAGTGTAATCCTCGAATTTTTATTAATTTACAACTCGCACATTGATTGCTTTTGTTTTATTGCTACATTAAGTGTTTCAGAAATAAACGTTTTATTTAAATTATAAAATATACACGATTATTGTATATTATTATGATTTCGATTATTTTTATTATAATTGTTATTTTATTTTTTTTTAATCTTTTACGTGTAAATAAATTTACATTTATCATGTAAATTGATTAAGTTGAATTTTTGTAAAATATTTAGTGATTTTTGAAGTACGAATTGTCCATTATAAAGTATTTTATGATTCAACAATGTGAGTAGTGAGCACAGCATGACGGTCGATCAAATAACTAAAGGGAAACTGCAGGTTGGTTATTATGTAGTGTTATCAGTGACGTGAAGTATAATTTTTTTTTATGATTTGATTAAGTTATTAATATTATTTTAATAAAAACACCCATTTGTTATCAGATGAAAACCAAATTATAACTCATTTTCCTTATCATGTTTTAAATCAAAAATAAAATATTATGCGACCCGATTAATAATTTGTGTAATTTTAATTTATGCGAAATTTTTAAACTATGATATAACATCGTTATACGTCAAACACGAAATAATTTTCCATAACACACGTGTATTTAACGTCTCAATATACGTCACTTCTTGTTCAACTAAAATTATCTGTAGATAAATTAATCATTCAAGATAAATACAATGTTTGTGTACAGGCATAAAGTTCATACATCATACCTTTGGAATCAATATATATATATATATAATAACAAATGAACATACTATTTTAAGAATAATTCATTTTTTGAAACTTGTATTCATTGTTTTTTTTTAATGTGAAACTTTTGTAAATGAGGATCCAGTGGCACACATATGCGATCTAAATTAAAATATGTTATTTTCAACCTATAATTAAACGCTACTAAAGTTGACTAAACGATCTGAAAAAGAATTAAATTTCCATCCAAACTCACAAAACTACGTGTTAACTTTTACCGCAATCAGGAAAATCAATGAATGTATATATATATATATATATATATATATAAGTTTGTTTTAAAATGTACTGCATAAGTTTTGTTAATAGTTGACCCGTTTTAACAAAAATAATTTCATTTAAGTTCATCAATTAAACATAATTCTAATAAAATGTTAAAAATATATTACTATAATTTTTATAAATATATGTAATAAGTATAATTACTAATTAGTTAATATTAATTATATCATTAATGTTTTTAAAATTGAAAATAGTTAGTAAAATATTGCAGATAATATGTATCTGTTAATCAAGCAAAACAGCTTGTTAAAGTATACAAAGTTAATGAATCAGTATCAAAAAAAAATAAAATGAAAAAAATTATCGTTGAGATTTCCAATTTTAAACAGTAAAAGTTTCCATAAATTAACTACCGGTACCTGTTGATTATTCTATAACTATGATTATTTTTTATAATTTACACACAACAAAAACCATAGTAACAATAGTGAACGAAAATCGACCTAATAATTTTTTTATTAGAATGGTCCTTTTATTACCCATCTCATTCCCAAATTGACTATAAAAACTGTTATAAACTCATAAGGATTCAAGTGTATTGTTAAATTAGTATTCTAAGTATTTATTTGGATTATTCTAGAGTCCAGTGAACATGTACTAATATACACCTATAACAAGTTATTTTATAACATGGAGCTCACGTTCCACATCGTAATTTATTATCATACGATAATATAAAAATATCAAGTATGAATAAAATCTTACTTTATAGTAAAGAGCAAATAGATACGGAATGCAGTCGATTAGCAGATTAGAGTTGAATGTTACAAATAAAAACTACGTAGTTCAACAATTTGTTTAAATTGCATTCGATAAGAATCTTCGATTTTAACAATTATAATTTCTAAGAGCCCTGATACACAATAAGAATAATTGCTTAAATAACTCAAAAATATGTAATTGAATAGCATGACTAATGAAACGCTTTCGCGTCTTAATCAATTTTGAACACTCTATTTCAATGATGTGTTGAATCATTTTTGTACTAATTTAACGTTATAATATTACGTTAAAATATTTAACTCGGCCACGTACAAATGTTTTAGATAGTATTTTAATATTAAATTGTATAAAATGTCCTTTTTAAAAATGTTTGTATAGTTACGAATTCTTATTTATATTATATATATTCCAAAGGATATTGCATAGTAGCAACAAACATTTCTGTCAAATCGTCAATATGCGAAATCTTGACCTTATTGTTAATGACAAAGTACGCTAAATCAGCATTTTGTATAAACTAGTAAAGTACATACCTTACGAGTTTGAGAAATCTCAAGTCAAGACACTTATCATGAACTTATGTTTTTCTTATTGATCACATTTAAAATACTACATCATTTCATTTAAAACCTTTTTGAATAATTAAACGTATTTGAACATATAATTTTAACAAGAAACTATAATGTTCAATTTGACCTATACAAAGAAATTAAAAATTAAATATTTGATATGATGAAAATTATTGCCGCAAATATGTACAATATGCCAATGTCTATTGTACATTAAACATCGTAAAAATAATTTTAATACAAGACGAAAAGTAGGAAGTTATATTAAACAGGTATGAATTGCGTATTGATTAGTACCAGAATTTAAAAATAGCATAATAATAAATTCAAATATTTATCTTATGGCTGTGTGTGTGTGTGTGTGTGTGTGTGTTGTAATTTTATAGATGTTTAAAAAATTCCATAAGAAAATGGTTACAGATTATAATTTATTTGTACCATAATTAGTTACCCTAGAGGTCAAACGTGTAAAACATAAACGCCACTTTGTACCTTAACTATCTATTGAAATTAGAAGTTGGTTATAGCAATAAATCTACGTTCTTTTATTCTTTAGATATCAGTTTATCACATTGATGAAGCGATAAATGATCTAATTAATATCATACATGTTTATTAACCGTTTGATAATGAACGCCCGAGTATATTTGTTAAAAGTGATATTAAATACTTTAAAAGTTGACAACATTTATAAATAAACGAATCAATGTTACGGTATAAAATTATGGGAATTTTTGATGTACGCCCGCAGAATTCAAATTATAAGTGTTCATACAAGTGTATGAACGTGATACGTAGGAATATAATTAATTTTTCCCCATTTTTGCGTATTTTTTAAAACGAACACCTTGTATGAAAAACATGGATTTGTATACATTTTAAAACATTTTCGGGGCATCGGTATTTCTCGAAATACATTTTTCTCTTAGTGCCAGCAACAAGATGGAAAGTAATCTCGCTTAAAATATATTTTCTCGTAAACGTTGTTTTTTTGAAAATTTCGTTTTCTTCGTACGGGAGCATCTTCAAAGCGACGTACGATTAATTGGTTTGATGAGAGCTTGTTTCAAGATCTTCTTTTATAGTGTTCTGTGTAAATACTATTGTTCCAATGGACATGCATTCCGTAGACATTTTTCGATCGACTCCTTGGGTTTCGTAATAATATGTTGTTGATTTTTTTCTGATTAAAAATAGTCGTGTTAGGTATACGTACAAGATCGATCCTAGTTCTGATGAAAGTGACTTCTTTGGCGTCGACTAAAATTTGATACCATTTTTCAGTACTTATTTTTCACAACCCTACTGAATTTATTTGTAAAAGCTAGTAATAGAATTGATTTTTAACAACCATATTATATTTAAGGTATATTTTGTTTGTGGATATTTTAACATCATTCGTCAATATGTTATTCATTGTTTTATAAAAATAGGATTTTTCTCGTTATTAGTTGCTAACTGTCAACAGTTTCATAACTGATATACATATGGGAGATGGTTCCCGTAATAATTCGATAATATTTATGGTCGAGTCTAATTTAGCTAGAATTTTTCGTGTAATTCCATTTTACGAGAAAAGATTTTTATGTTTCATTTTATTATAAATCAAAAGGTGCAGTGTAAAAAATGTCAATACCTAAAATTATTAAGTCACTTGTGTTTTGCTTGAAAAACCAAACGATAAAATCGAATAATATTTCTCGAGAGTCATTTTTAATTTTTAATTTGAAATGAAAGCGTGACTAAATGAAAATATAATTTGTATTTACTTTATGAAACGATCATCCATAATTTTAAATAATATACGGTTTAGTAATTGAAATACACAAACAGTTCTGATGTTTTTAAGTTTCAAAACTTTGAAACGATGAAAAATTCATTTCTATACACCTAATCAGTGGCAATGTGAACTTTTTCAGTCGTTGAAGCAAAATGTATGTTAAAAATATCACTACCACTCTTTTTAGTAAACCGAAAAAAAAAAAACTCTTAGAGTGCTTCGTCCTCCGCACTCTCTCAAACATAAATTTTGCACCCCGATTTTCATACAAATTATCTGCATGATTTCACATTTATTTATTCACTCGTAAAAAAACCATTGGTTTCTACTTAACAGTTTAAAAACAAAATCAGCGTTTGGCTTATATCAAATACATACATATTTTTTTAAAGAACATATTATCTGTATATATAATAAATATAAATTTATGGGTATAAAATATTACGAGGTAATAATACGGTGAATAAATAACATTCAGTGCGTATAATTAATACCTACAGTAGCAGTACACTTTGCAGACTGTAATGCATTATAGTGTGAAGTTTTTATATAGAAGTATCATAAATAGTACTATTTAATATTACTGCAATGACTATGAGTCTCAGTTTTTGCTAATATTAGACCAACCCATTCACCAACTAATATTGAATAAGAAAAAATCGCTACAAAAAATTAATATTTTTCTTTCATTATTTTTTCGAATTTTCAAGAGTTTTTATAGAAAACAGAGGTAGACATAGTATTGAGATAGAAACCCTTTATAAAATAGTATTGAGTAGTGAGAGAAAAAAATTTTAAAAAGTATTCGAATACTTTATAACACCGCCTATGGTTATGACTTTATGAGTTATGAGTGTTATGACTAATGCATTCCTCGTATCATTCGGAATCCAAAACAAACTCGAGTATTATGTAGTTAAAAATATTGAAATACAACACTCTATATAATAATAATGTATTATGTAAATCGTCCCGTTAATAATTACGATATAAATAAAGATGCTGTAGTCTCTTTGGTTTTAAAAATACAACTGCCGGCCGCAACGGGAACCCCGGGTTACGCGAAAATCAATAAACTTAATGTTTACTCGGTAAATCTCAAATTCCGAATTCGCCGCGGCCGCCCATTGCCATTTTTTCGCCTTTACGCCCTCCGCACAAAATCGTACTTACGTATTATTTTCGATTATCGTGCCGTGTGAAAAAAAAACTCTGCTCGCCATGTCTGGTAAGCACCGGTCTTTACTGGCCAAGGGCGGTCGCAACCGGGCGATCTTCGGCTCGCTCGGACACGGCGGCGTTCTCCACGGACGTAGTCTTCACGCGGTGGACGGTAGAGGAGTTCGACTACGGCGCCCGTCGTTCTGGTCATTTTTCGCCGAGACGGCCGCCGTCGTGACCAACCACGGCCGACCGAAACAATGTTCGCCGGAAATCGTCCATGCCGGTGACAGCTCCGAGCCGATGGACTGGGAGCCGGTCGACGTCTCTAAAGCCGATGCACTGTGAGCAGGTCGAAGACCACTCAGAGTACATGGAATCGGACTCGGCCGACGACACCGTCAGACTGGCGTTTATTTTTTTTTTTCCGAAACCAGTTTTCGTTCTTTTTTTGCGTATTTTACTTATTTTATTCACATTCTGTTGAGCCGCCGACTTTTATGCAATTTTTTGTTTGATATTAATCGTTGTACTGATGTTACTGTTGAGCCGATTTTTAGGCTATTTTGTGTTTTTTTTTTCAAACCATTTTTCGTTTTTTTTTTTTTTGCGTTTTTACTGATTTTTGCTCATTCTGTTGAGTCACCGACTTTTAGGCAATTTTGTGTTTAATGTTAGAACTTTTCTTTTCTTTTTTATTACTGTTGAGCCGACTTTTAGGCTATTTTGTGTTTGATATTAGAACTTTTCTTTTCTTTTTTTTTGCAATACTGTTGAGCCGATTTTTAGGCGATTTCATGTTCTGATATTAATCATTGAACTTTTTTTTCATTCGTTGCAGTTATCGTCATATTTTTACGAGCTGTTTTTGCAGTTTTTTTTTTTTTTTTATGTTGCGTACCTGCTGCACTGTAAATACTTAATATAAAATAGAAGCCCTTTTTTTGTGTGTACGCGCATAACTCGAAAAGTACTGGTGAATTTTAGTACGGTTTTCACTAATGGATTGGCCAAGTCTCGGGGAAGGTTTAAAGCTATAGTACGTCTCGAAAATTTAACCCCTCAGGGTAAAAACCGAATTTTTTGATTTTTCTTTTTAATATTTAAAATATTTATGAATAAAATTTACGATATAAAATGATGAGAAAATCAATTCTGTTAGGATAAAATAATTTATAATAATTTTACAACAATAAATTTAGTATTGGTTTTATTTTACGAATTTTAAAAACCGAGATTTAATAATAAGTTTACTAAGTATAGACTGCAAATAAATATAATCGGTACTACTTACGGCTTCCCGATGGATCACTGTTGAGGTTCGGTGTTTGTAGTGAACGCCGCAGCCCGTTGTCTATTGGCTTGTCGAAAAAAGTAATGGATACAAACGTCTCTCGAAAAAGCAGTTAATTTAAAAAAAAAATCAAAACTCACGATTAAAAGTGTGATTTGTCGTTGACGAAATAAGTAATAGCAATCGACGACATACTATCGACATAGCAATCGACGACATACTATTACGGAGAAAAATAATAACTGAAATATTTAAAAACGAGAAGAACCATCGTTGGCACTAGACTGCAGGGCACACGTCTACTTTGGTGAACTGTTGTACTTTCGCGCAGTATTTGTTGGGTTGTGCGCGCAGCTCGGCTGCCATTGGTCGGGTGGCGAGAGTTGCTTGGCTTTCATTACCCGGGTCGCCCACGCAGTATTGGACTGACGTGAACTTTCACTTATTCCGATTTCACGTAAACACGCCTATTGTTATTGCTATTACTGTTATTACATGATTATATCATCGTCGTTATTATTTTGATAATTACATAATCGTTATATTTTACGTAATTTCAAATTATTCGTATATGATGACTAACGAGGTTATGTAATGTCATATTGGTAAATATAAAACCATATTGGTTTTACCAAGGTGTGTGTGTGTGTTTGTTTGTTTGTTCCTATGACAACGATAAGTACCCGAAAAAATAGTCCGATTTTCAACTTATGCATCAGTTTTTGGTAGAAAATTTCATTTATTTGGTACTTTTACTATTCACTTAATATTATGTATGAAATAAGGGTACTTATTTTTGTACTAACCTTTTAAGATTGGATAATTTATATGGTTAAAGAGTAAGCCGTTGACACGTCACATGAAAGTTTCACTCAATCGGCTGAAGAGTTTTCTTGAGTTTTCTAGCTGAAATTAAAAAAAAAAAAACCCATTAAAATTAGCGTAACTGGTTTTAAAAACATTGATTTCGATAAATTATTTAGAAAAATGATTTTGAATTGATATCAGGGCATAACTATTATAATTATTGATTTAATATGTATTGCAATAAAAGAGATTAATTTCTAAAACAATATATTTTTATAAATATTAATGTAGCTTTCAAATAAATTTGTTATTATTTTTATTTTATTTTTTAAGATAAATTGAATATATGTTTTGTATTTTATATATTATTATTGCGTTACTCGAGTGTTTACAAATCAGCATGAAACATAAAGACATATTAGAACAATTGAAGAAAATACAATTGTAGTGACGTCATATATTAGTTACGCTGTGTTCGTTTTATGGTGGACGTCATTAAATTAACATTGTATTTGGATATTCTACGTCAATTACAAGATAAATAACGACAGTTTTTACATAAATATTGCACATAAAATAACAATTGTTTTAGAATAATTCAGAATAAACAGAATATTTCTTAACCGTAAATTCACAATTAATTTAATATGTAGTTGAACGGAATTACCGAAGGTGATGATTTACTGTCGCGCGCATTTTACAAAATGGTAGATTAGACGTATTCCATACCATCTCTGATATACCAGCCGGTATAGAGATGCGATAAACAAATTGAAAGTATATTGGAATTTACTGTGGAATCTATTTGAGATCAATTTTTTCATTATTTCAATTTATTTAAGTCTAAAACTGAAGAAAAAAAGTTATAGATTCATTAAACTGCACGTAAATAGATAAAATCGATGATGTGATATTTTAAACCCTAAAAATATCCACACTTCCCGTTAGTTGGTTAGAAGTACAGTCTTAACTGTATTTCAATTAAAATTACAAGGAGAACATATTTTTGTTGGCACTAAGAAAATGACGTATGATATAATTTTATATTTGAGCTTTAAAAACATAAAACTTTCAAAAAATAATTATAAAAAACATTATCATATATTATGTAAATTTATTTAAATACATTCTGCACGTGCCAATCTATTATAAGAATACATTTAGATTAAACGTGATATCTTTTTTTTCTCTTTTAGTCAAGTCCATTAAATATTAATAGACCTTTTATTATATATTCAAATTAAATAACACTATCGTAAATTAGAAACAATAAATAAAATTAGTACCCAAAATAATTTTATTAACTTTGAAATTCAGATTTTCCAAATTTAGATAATTCGACAATGGTGTTAATATGTTACGATGGATAGTAATCATCGTGTGTGTTTTGTCTTTTCATCATGATATAGCGCAAAATTGAAACAATTTATATAAATGTTTTTTCTTAGCAATAAAATCAATACTATTTACTGTGTAAACGTGTGCAATATGTACAAATGAAAGAACTTACAATTCAAATTAATTCAATATATTTTGAAATGTGTCTGTATATATTAAAATTGCTGAGTTACTTAATAGTTGAATTAATCAATTTTTTTCATATAATAAAAGGATACTATAATTTTGTACCTACTACGAGGAGTATAATAATAAACAACAAAATTGTTGTTTATGGTCGTTGTACACTTGTACTTACACATTTAATTGTTTAGTAAAATACTTAAAGTTATATCTGAATTATTTTATTAAAAAACCATTCAGCTCTTTTAAATATTCTACATTTACTTAGAAAAAAAAATGAAATATTTAGTGGATACCCTACTTGATTTCTATCAACAATAAAGCCATATGACGTGAGTAAAAAGTATTTTTTATTTCATGAATATTTTAATTAAATAACTAATTCTTACATTTTTTATATCAAATAAATTATGTAAAAATTAATTAATTACGTTTCTATAAAAAAAATTAGATATTATTAAATAGACAGGGTGTCGCACGGATATCTAACAAATACAATAGGTTAACTTTTAGTTTGATTTTTGATTTTTTTTATACTTCTGCACTGAAGTAAATATATTTCAAAATTAATTTTAACTATAAGGTACTTGAAATAAACTGTACTAAAATTTTAATCTAATTTATTTTATTTTTTTTTATAATTGACGTAACTATTTTGTAAATATAATTTTAAAACATATATATATTATATGTATTGGTGTTTAAAAATTGTTATTGGATTAAATCATTCATTTTTAAACAATTTTTGAAGTTTGTTAACAATTAAATATTTTCCTTGCTAATTAATCTCATCGATTTAATGTTGTCATTACCTAATCAATGATCAATGGTCATTTACACTTACAAAAAGAATTTAAATTGATACAAACGTCGAAAGTCAATGGTTTATCATTAATTAATATTTCTAAAGTCATCATTTTTTTAAAGTTAAAAATACAAATTGGATATTTTTATTGAAAAAAATTTTAAATAAAATTTAATTAACACAATATATACGTTGCTGTATCACAGGTAATTATCACAAAAAAAAAAAATAAACAAGAAATATTCAACTAAGCACGAGTTATTTCAACTGTCAAGTATTTCTGAGACACCCTGTACAATGTGCATTGTATGCTTCGTGAGGAAACGTAATAAACGATGTTATTCATGTTCTAATAATTCATCAAACAAGTAAACCAAGGATACAGTTGAGGACGTGTGGATCACTAACACGTACACATTTAAATCACAATTATTAATCACGACTATAAACAAATACGTAATATTTTTGTTACTAGGCAGTAGTTATGCTAATGCCGAATTACATTATGTAATGATATTGATTTATGTACAAACAAAAATAGTTTTTACAATTAACAGTGAATTAACTATTAGAGCACGCCACGGGGCAACAATGTGTGATCGCATTTTTTCCAACCAATTCGGTTATAAATATTATATATTTTCAATGTTTTATTCTGATATTCGTCATTTATAGACTGCTTGAGATAATTAAGTATTGACGATAGATTACATTTTTTTGTAAATAAAACAGTATGGCGACCGAATTCCACTTATTCCAATTGTATGAATGATATTTTGTACGTATAAAATTATTATACAAATACGTTTATTTTAAAATAAAGTTTAAATAACATGTGTTAATACGTCATAGGTGTTTTGCGTCAACAACGACAACAAATAATTTAAATTCAACACGCTTTTTTGACATCGATATTATAATTGTTTAAATATTGAAAAAAATAACCTTAGACCGTAATTAAAACATTTCTGAGATATGGAAAATAAACAATGGGTACGTTACACGTGCATATTATATTATTGAAACGATTCACTTAAATACTTTTTTACATCACTGACCTACCACCATGGAAAATTGTATTGACTCTTATATTAATACACGATAAAAGAGTGTTAAAGTTTTATAGCAATAATTTGTATAATTATCATAATAGCATAATTGTTATTACGCGTATATTGTTCTATACTTACATCAAATAACTAACCGCAACCACATAGTAACTAACTTACCAACTCGAAAAAGTATGAACTATTCAAGCAAATTTCATATATTCGTATTTATTGATATTTCGAGTTTATACTTTGGAAACAGATTTTTTATTCTAATAATAAATATTTATTAAATACGAAATGCATTCATAACCGACGGAAAATATCTGAAAATTAATATAAATTTATATTATTAAATCGGTGATATTTAATTCTCAATCGTTCTCATGGATTTGTGAACAATAACTATACTACTTATGTTTCGTATTATATAATAACATATTCTACGAGAATACGAATAAAAGTAAAATCAAAATAGTTTCTCTTATTGAAGACCCTATCCCGTGATTACGTTTCTACTTTACACGTGATACGTGTAAAAAAAACATGTTCATGTCGATTAGCCATATGACCATATTATTATATATTTATATCGGTGGAAAGTGATTTTAAAGGTAAAACACCAATTATAAATTAATAAGATAACAATGTTCTACAAAGCAGTTGATAATCAGTTAATAACATATCATTAATATTAGTTTCTTTAAAATATAGGTACTTGTATTTTTTTAACCTATTATTAATTAAAAATATGTGTTCAATAATATTGCTTATTATTAAATTAAAAATAATATATCTATTCGATAATTTGTTCAAATTTGTATCATAAAACTTTACGCGCGAGTGTATTAATTATTTACAGTTAAAATATGTATTATTAAATTAAACATAAACATCTTATCTACACGTAGATAAGATACTTCTTTTTTTTTTAACATATAAATAAAATATATATAAATCGGACGATTGACAATAAAAAAAAAAATTAAAATATCACCATGTTAAAAAAAAATTTATATTTATTTCAAAAGAATGACGGTAAAAATGTAAATTGTCTCATACAATATTATAATGGAATATTTTTACTTTTTTCGAAATTTTAAAATCGTTTCTATCTAACTCTAAAATTATATTTTTTCAATTCGCCAAAGTATAGGCGCAGTACTATAAACTGAGCTTTATTCAAAATTGTAAAATATAATTTTTAGTGAACTATTAAATTACTATGTAATTACCAAAACGTCGACGATTTCAGTTCAAATAAGTGGTTCAACTGTTCAAGGATCCTTAAATTAGACCCATCAATACTCCATTTATGGTATAAATTGCAAACACATTATGAATTTAGTGCAAATTAGGTACTTATAAAGTACAACTCCATTTAACATTTATCTATTGGGTCGTCGTTCACTGAATAATTTATGTGATACAAATGAACCGCCTAAGCCGGGCATTTGATGGCTTGGTGCCACTGATTTTGCATCCAGTCATTATTATGGTAAAACATTTACTCTATGTTTTCCTGGAAGCAGTTTGTAACAAAGTACTAAACAACATACGAGACACTCACGCTTAGTACGGCGACCCGTCGTTGAATACCCGTTGTGTACAACGTAAAAACTTTGATGTGCTGCAAAAATAGTTTTGTTTACCTGTCCTTTACTTCGCGTCTATACACATTTACGCACGGTATTTTCTCACGGCAGATCTAACCTTTAGGATTCTTATTTGCACAACAGCTCGTCATGATGACGTATTCTTAAAAAAATCAACGTCATGATTCACGGTATGCTTTGAATAAGACATTGTGTTTAGGCAATAAAAAAAAAGAAGCAGTATCACTCGTATGATATACAAACTTTTATAGAATTACGTTTTGTTTCATAGTTATGCACGCAATATAACTAGGTAGTGCGCACCATGAAAAGAAATCGCTTCGCTCAAACGAAATATATACAAGGGACACATAACAAACCAACAGCACTGTACTACGCCAGCTAGTTTTTATTCGTCATTTTTTATTTCAGAAAAATATTTCAAGTTCTAACTGCCATTGCTTTTTTCCACTCTCCCCTAATCTATGTCAATTATTTACAACGCCCAAAAGGCATATTCCGTATGAATTTCCCGTTTTCTGTCTCGCTGCGTGTACATATACGGGTACCGGCTATGATTCTTAAACGTACTTTTCAAACTGTTTTTCATTCTATTGTCCGCAGTACACCTGAGACCGTTTTCTAGGTTGCCTTTTATGAGACTCTTTATTATTATTATTATTTTTTTTTTTTTTTTTTTTTTATTCATACTATAAACAATACAAATTGTCTTTTGTAATGTTTTCTAGCAATATCTTGCTGACGGGATTGTGGAACTTTTTTTCCGTTCGAAATGATATATAAGGTAAGTATAGCGATAGTCGAGGATTTTAGTTTATGCAGCGCAGCTCGAATTACACAGGTTGTAAAATCGTAAAAAATGAATGCTATATTGTATTATGAACAACGAAACGCGAAAGACAAAACATTTTGGTATTTATTATTAGGTATATATTATTATTATTCGTATTAGTCATAATATACGTACCTACTATCTATAGTATATATATTATAATCGCATATGTGGTTTACAAACTACAATTCAAAGACAAACGTTTTTTAACATGGCTTTTACGTTAAAACGCCAGCAATGTTCATACACAAAACGGTTTAGATGAAATAAATAGATTTATTAATACAAATAACAAATAACCTATGATGATTGATTTCGTCTGTCGACTAAGTAACTTTTTTTTTATTGACATTTACAATCGCCGTACGAAGAGCAACGTAGAACGACAATATTTCGTTACACGTTTGAATCACATAGGGGACCGTTTGCTTTTTGGCTCATTCCAGGCCAAAAGCCCGCGCCCGCCTATAATAATACTCAATAAAACGAAAATAAGACAAAAAAAAAAAACGACCCGTTTGCCGCTACATTTTTATATGCTGTTTATGCGATCGATGATAATGCACGACTAGTGACTGCGATACAAAATTATAAATTATAACTTATTGACAATGGATAATTAATATTATGTTTGTTCAACATTTACGCGATGAATATTTAATAACATATTATATTATTACTTGTTAAAAATATATTAACGGTATAACAAAGTTGGTAGGTACTTAAATTATGTAGAGATTACTAAGCTTAAATATTTAAACACTTATTTACCGTTTCATAAAAACTACGAAGAAGTCGGTACGATTTTTTAATTATTATTGGATAATATTGGATTAGGATGAAAATAAAAATTCGATTTTGTCGAAAACCGGTGTGTGCCGTATACTTTGCAGTTTTTCGTCAGTTTTCCAAGTGTAACTTTTAAACTGTTACCTAGTAGAAAAATGACTTCTTTAAAGTATTAACTATATGGTATTTTCTACCAGAAACCTATACTGGACCTGATAATCGAATCATTTTTTCGGGGACTTATCATATACACTGGCACAAAAAAAAACAAACACATCATGGTCAAATCAATATATTCCTCGCTTTACTAAGAATCTAAAAAAAAATCATTAATATTTACCCATATTTTTATTAGGATTACGGAATATTCAGTTATGGTTTATTGTTCTATGATATAATATTGTTGTTTGAATACAGAAAAACATTCAGACGTGTCTACTTGCATAAAAATAATATCAATTTAACAAAACGGTTTTAATATCTGTTTGGGATTCCCTTATTATGTATATTACAGCTGATAATATAAAACTTTCTAAACCCTCTATCTAATATATAATATATTGGTTCTGGTGTTACAGTCTTTTATTAATAATTTAATACAAATCGAACGAAATTAAATTCGGGAAGAAAAAAAAGTAAGAAATACTATACCGTCCGGACCAAGGTAACTACTTGTTTTTTGATTTTAAACAGTTCGTTGATCAATTATCTTAATAAATCCATAAACCGGATATCTTCGGTCTGTACTAAAATACTGCATAACTACCTATACATTATAGTGTGTTGAACATGTATAGGTTTTTCGTTTCTTGAAAAGTTATAAGCACTCCCTAAGGGAAGAATACTTCAACGTTATGATTCAATGGCTTAAAACAATATTGTTAACTTTTTTTATTGTAAAATGTAGATATAAATTAAAGTAATGTAAAGTAAAATTTTAAAAACTATTTAAAACAAAACCTTTTTGTTTTTTTTTTTTATTTCGGTTTTAACTTTAAAGTAAATAAATTTAAGATTTAGTACTTGAGTAATATTTGTTATACCGTTGTAGTACCTACACATTGTTTTCGTTTGCCGGCGACTGTACCCTTATAGTGCAAGTTATTCAAAGGGGTCTGGTTCTCTAAAACCTTAATAAACATTAATTTATTATTTATTGACAATTACATACCTACATCTTAAAATTCAAATTTATCAATTTAATGTTCAATGTAAATTATAAACAGGCAATATCATGATATACATGATATATAACATCACATATAGACCACGTAATGAGTATTCAATGTTAATGATAAAAAATAAATGGATTTTATTTCAAATAAAGTAATAGAAAAACTTAAAAAATGGCATATTTGTTTCAACGATAATTTCTTATTCTTTTGCGTTTTTTTTTTTTTTTTTAGTTATAATAATCTGGATGTCAAATTATTAGTTTGGTATAGAGAAAAAAATTATCCTTAACACTTGACACGCATTTCATCGTGCAGGTAGATTTCTAATGATATTCGTTAAAGTTTGTTTTTCTTTATGTAATTATATTTTAAGTCACCATCACTTTAAGTTTTAACTAGATTAAATCTCTTTCATTTGGAATTAATAATTATTGTTATCCGACTCATATTATTTTGAGATTCAGGTTTTTTTTCCTTGGACGCTCCTTGCTTGTCTTTTTGCAACTTCTATTTTATTACCCTTGAAAACGACAATTCTTCTACTCCCTAGATTCGATACGAGACTCGATTTATTTTCCAGATTTTAAGGACTTTACAAATATATCGGATTCATTTATTTATTAAGCGCACGGCATACCGAGAAACATTGTGTAATTTGATTCAAAGTATAAAATTATATTCAAAAGTAATTCACTAACGAATACTTTGAATATAAAATATACCATTTGAAATATGAAATGAATAAAACGAAATGAACTAAATCCCTATAGTTACAATTTATAATTAATCGACATCATCAGAATTAGTAAAATTGAAAATACCAACTGAGACGCGTAATCCACGACGATAGATACCTAAATATGTAATCCACTCCGCTAACTACAATTACATTAGGGTATGGCGTTAGAGAGGTACAACATTAGATCGCTTCCTCTTAAAGCACCGCAGACAACGTCATAGATTACGAAAAATCTTAACACCAACGGCTACTGCAGATGAGTTTCTGACCTCACAGGAACCACGAACAGTCACTGACTTATTTGTAAAATATTCTATGAAACTTTAATTTATTCTTGGGTATTTGACTTTAAGGACGCCCAAGTCCCACATGAATATTAAACAAATAAGACCGATGAAACTTTTCTAGTGTCTGATTTTGATCTTTGTAAATAGAATTTTTAACTTGAACAATGAACATTATTTACATTCCGTTAGATAAGTACCTATAAACAAAATAGCAATTTTTTCGTTTCGTTTTTTTTTTTTTAATCAATTTTCTCTTGACTCAGATGTGAAAATTCCACGTCTTCAGATCGAAAATGTCTATATCTTTTCAACGTTTTGAGATTTTTTTTTTATTTCAATATTTTACTTGTACGTTTTTTAATTAGGCTCCAACATAAAATACGTGTAACTCATTTCAATTTAGTTACAAATAAGATTAATTTTGCTGTGATTAAAACACACGAGGCATTCAGTATATCGTGAGTTTTTAGATTCCAAGAAAAACAATAGTAACGTAATGGTTTTACTGCGATGATATGTTTTAATTTTTAACACCGCAAACTCGTTTTTTATTCACAAAAGCGAATTTTATATTATCGAAATGGGTTGTAGCACACTCGTATGTATAACCAATAAGAGTTATATTATTTTAAAAGGCGCATATTATTATTATTACACATTATTGTTAATGTCGTAACTATTTAGATATTTGACTACGGCTGAGTTTGATAACCTCATATTTCATGTTTAAACACTGAAAAGTCCATTTATATGCAATGTTTGTTTGATAAACTAAATCGGCAAAAAGCTAGCATTTATCATGTTATTATTAGTATAATAAATAGTTTCGTCGCTTTAGAAAACATATACCATTTACGTATACACATACGAGTATATTTAACATGCCGTGCATGTAGAAAGTGACACTTTTTTCGAAATTAAAAACGTATAAAATCTTAAAAGTATAATATAAACTAAATTATTCATACTTTTTACTCTGCGAGACAGGAATTTCAATTATTATAAAATTGTATTTATTTTAATATCTAAATAAATAAAACTAAATACTGGTTTTAAAAAAAAATTCAATGTTTTTCAAAAAAAAAAAAAAACGTTAAATCTACTACAAAATGTTTACCAAACAATTAAAATGTAAAATCAAACGGGACTACTATAACTTTTTAATATCATATCAAACATATTTTACTTGGTTGATTTAAAAGTATTTAAAAAAAAATATTACTATGCATTACAAAATTAGTCATTTTGATTTCCAACTAATTTGTTGTGATAAAACATTGGCCCACAAAAATCGCTTAGAACAGCTAAATTATAAAAAAAAAATATAATAATACTAAAATAATTAATAAGTATCTGATAGAAAATTCTACTTACGTGAATCTTAAACGATATCTCCAAAAACCACAGTTCTTACACTCAGTTTCATGTTAATATTGAGACTAAAATTATTTTCTTGACTAAGAATTTCATCCATCACAAAAGTTAAGGAAAATAATTTGTTAGTTTTAGATAAGCTTTGGCTATTCTCTGGTAACGAAAACTTTGATGCAACATTCTGAAAACTTATTTTAAACAATGGAGTTAACCTGAAGTCATATTATATTAACTTAAAAACTAATTTCCTGTTCACATAATAAACGCCAAGGCGACTTTAGCTACAAATTAGAGTCATTAGAGAAGTCTTAGATTTTAGGTAATCTCTTTCGTTTTTTTGCCCACTTCTTAGTATAAAATCTTATATTTACAATAGTAAATAAACGTAAAAGTATTAATTTAAAATGCGCTATTTCAATTTTGTTCTTGATTTTTTTTTTCGATTCAATCAAATTAATATTCGTTATTAAAATGTCAACTATCTCGGGAATTTACAAGCAAATAATGATTTTAAATGTTATATAACTATAATATAGCAAATAACTACAAAATATATAAATCAATTTTTATAAAAGCAAAGCACAAAGAAATAATTGTAAACAAATACATACAATTATTTACCAGCTTTGTGTTAAAATATGTATAATTTATTTCTGTGTAATCGATTTTTTCTACAGCGATTTGTTAGCAAAATCTAGTTTTCTAAATGAGTGATTGAAACATTTTATTATTTTAATAACTATAATTTATATTCGAAATATAAATTGCAATAAATTACATAAACATTATTCAAAACGAGTTGGTACCTATCTTGCTCTTTTATTTTGTTTACAATCTAAACATATTAAAAGTTTCTATTTTTATTGCATTTTATAAATAATCGATTAATATTAAATTAGCATTACTTAAATGTATAGAATCTGTTTAAATGTCAATTAAATCTGAGGTTCTGAGACTAAGAAGAGTAAAAAATAAATAAATATCTTTTTATATAGTTGAATACTTATGTATTCGTGTATTATTCATATTTTTTAACATACCTATACTTATATATTTGAATATTTTAAGATAAAATTGAACGATAAAATATGCAAAATACAATCATTAATTTTACCCTCACTCCGAAACGACCTTTTTTAATGTGTCAGAGTACGGTCATTTAAATTGTGTGCCTTTTAACTGCACTGCACTTATTTCTATAGATTGTTTAAAATTTTAGACAGTTAAAACATTACACCGAGAGTTAAAATAATAGAATACTATGAATATTATATTTATTATATAAATAAATACCATATTATTTACACGTAAAGTATATTTTAATATTGGAAAAAAAATAATATTAAAAACTTAACATGTTTTTGAAAATTATAATTTGTTCTGGATACCGGAAAGCATAAAGGAATATATTAGGTGTCAAAAATGTTGAAAAGTAAAAGTAAGTTTTTTTTTCTAATCGTTTTTATGTTAACAATAATAATTACATATAATGTTGCAATAAACATATCCGCATAATTATTGTATAATGTAAATACGAAGACTAGATTTAATTAAACGATGGAAACAACATACCTACATTGTAATTTTACTTGGTTTTTTCATCAGCATATTTAAATAACACGTATCTATCATATTCAATAATCAAAACTTCCGCTTACACTATAATATCGATCAGTCTTTGAACCATCTTCATTAACCAATAAACAATACAAGTGTAGGAAGTATATTCAATATTTTTAACTTTAAGTCTTCAACCCAATTTCATGATTTTAGGATCATTCACTTCCATCTTATACGTATAAAACTGAAACCGAATAAAGGAATCTATTTATTGAAATATTTTAAAGGTGAAAAACTATTGATACATAATAGTGCCTGGCTGTTTGATAAATACACTTAATATTTATAGTACTTTCAAAGCTATATTTTAAAATAAAATATTTTACAATTGAAAAGAAATTAACGTTAATATTGTATTATAGTTGTAGAGAATTATCAAAACCAACATCAGTTAAAATATGATAGAGTGGTCTAACTTATATGCCGCGCGTATATAGAAGTTTTAAAGTTTCACAGCACCAGTCAGTATTATAAATTAAATAAAAACCGTAGTAATCCATTCGAAGATAAATTACTATACAGAGTGCAAAACGCCGTGCACCTGAAACGACTGAAACACTCGGAACCGTGTTCCATGACAAACCTAACCGACGCGTGTCGTAGACGATAATATGTCTATTTAAACTCTTTGATGATATAATATAATACGACCGTTTTTATAAATCATGCTTCGCAATATTCAGTCGTTAAAAACTTTTTCCATTAGGCATTTTGAAAATGTATTATTAAATATAAATCATGAAATTATATTGACCAACGAGTTTCTAAACTATCTAAACATTTTATAAAAACCTAGCACCTCGTTTTAGCCGAATAACGTGTTTATTATATTTATTGCGCAACAACGTAATCAGCCAATGCCGCGACTTCTATATAGTTACTAGACTAAAACCGCGGCCGTATATTTAATTATAAATATAATTAAAAATAAATAAATAAACGAAACTGCTCAGTTCGCGGCACGTTCTCGATCGAATGCGCCGTTGCTTAGTGCACTCTGTACAGTTTGAACATAATTTTGATTAAGATGTTAAAAGGCGTAATCACCGAGTTACCGAGGTGAAATTATCAATATAACACGTGTGCGTGAAACTAAAAGTTTAGATTAAATTTACAAAACTTTGAATGACCAAACTCTGCACAAGGTGTGTTGCTGGTTGATCTGGTTTGCCCCGTATACCGTATCCACATATATACCTACATGTAAAACTAAATCTGTGAACTAATACACATCAAAAGTTTTCAAACTGCTTTCTCTCTCTCTCGCTCTCTCGCTCTCTCGTTCTCTTTCACTTTCGCTTTCCTCGATTTAAATATATACTGGACAAGAACGAAAAAATGTCCTACGACCGTATTATCGTGTATCATGTAATACGTTCATTTTATGTTCATTCTCGTATCTTATTACTCGTTAAAAATATAATAAACATATCGATCGAACCAAACGAAATAGGATACGAAATAGTAGAAATATAACATCGAATCGCCGCCGTCAAAATACTGCCAATAAAAATATGACGGACTGTAAACATTTCAAATAACAAATAGACGAACATTGAATATTCACTATGGAAAAATATAAAGTATGGAATAATTATAATCTAACAAAGATTAATCAGTGCCGCAACAATTGGGTGTGCAAGGTGTGCGATGCACACGGGCCTCCGGTTCTTAGGGGCCTCCCAAACCATAAGCTAAAAATTGAAGATTGTCCGTTTCAAAATGAATTTAGCCTATATTGGTATTCTTTACTTCCTCGTGGCTCGTACCTCGAAAGTTTTTTTGATTTTTTTGTAATTATTTTCAATGAATTTATTATTAGCATAAGTAGATGATAATTAATATCATGCAAGCTTCATTGGATCTGTTAATAATTCGGTTTTATAGTAAAACGTACAAATTATTATAGGAATAAAATTACGAAAATGATATTATAAAGTATGACATCATTTGTAGAATAATAGTCATTATCGCAGGGGCCCCTCTCTGTTATTGCGAAATATTTCTCAAATAATTATTGTATGGATACTAGACTTGGATCACTGAATTAAGTTGTTCATTATTTTTTTGATTATTCGTTATACTAATTTATAGAGGAGGACGTATTTAGAAGCTCAAATTTTTATAAATTTACATAATTTATTCTTCTGATCGGTTACGCGAATCCGTCAAATATTTAAGTTATAGTACTAAAAAATACTAAAAAATTTCTGTAGTAATACAAAGATCAAGTAATAAATATATTATTAATTTGGGGCCTCTAAATAAATCCTTGCACACGGGCCTCAGAATTCATAATTGCGGCACTGAGATTAATCGTGAATTTTTGATGACAGAGATTAATTTAATTTAAAAACGATTAACTAGGTCCTAGCTATAATATAAAAATTGTAATTTAATTGTATGTATTAAATAGAGTCCTTTGAAGATAACTCTTGAAACTTTATGGGCATTAGCAATTTTTTTTATACAGCAGCTCTGCGTACGCCTCTTCTTTTTCTTTTTTTTTAAATTGGATCACCTGCCGTACATTTGATTATCGTTTGAATTCAATCAAGTTTTACAGGAGTTATATTAAAAAAAAAAAACCTTAATGTATATTCATACTTACAAATAAGTATTGAACAAAAAGAGTAGATGACCGCCGTCCCTCAAATATGTATTTCTAGCTGACCCGGCAAACGTTGTTTTGCCATATATTTCCAGTGAATTTTGTAGTATAAAAAATAACTAACTTATTGTAAGTATGTGGGGACTGCGTCTACGATTGAAAGAGGAATGGAGCGCGCACGCACGCGATTTCGGTGAAAGTTATGTAATAATATATGACGTTGCAAAATCCATACCTTTTGGTAAACATCGTCGGGTTTTCGCTTTAATTGTATACGTCACGGCCAAACGATCGAGCTTATCGACCAATGACAATAGATTTGCCTGCGATCGTATTCGCCCGACCAATGAAAAAATTTCTATTGTTTTCGTTCAATTGTTCATCGCACGCACGCGATTTCGGTAAAAGTTGTGTAATAATGTGATATTGCAAAATCAATACTTTTTGATAAAAATCGTCGGGATTCTCGATGACATAATAATCTATTTACATAAAATGCAAATTACCACGCACTCGCCGATCGTTGCATCTCGAAATCTAGCCCGTGAAAAGTTTTTCCCGGCATGAGGGAGAAATAAGGTTCTTCATCCTAACCCCTTTAACCCCCTCAGGGGTTGAATTCTGAAAAATAAGTTAATAGATTTTTCATTATTTGATTTACAGAACATGTATGCTAAGTTTCAAAAAAATGTGACCAAAAATAACATTTTACATTTTTAACACCTTTTAACCCTTTTTTATTATTATTTAATTTTCTTAATTTTTTCCCGTAAGATCCTTCTCCTGACAATAACAAACACAACAAAAAAAAAGAATTAGCTAAATCGGTCTTCTATCTAAATCTAAATAAGGATTCATTTTTATAAAATATTATTATTACCGATTCAACCCTTTAAAAGCAAAATTTTGAAAATCGGGTGACGTGGTGACACTCAAGAAGGTATTTGGAACAACTCTGTGAAAAAAAATTGGAAAAAAGTTAAATTTCGTCGTCACAAAATGGGAACATAAAAAAGGCCTGTTCTTTTATATATATAAAAGATATAGGTGCATCAATTTCAGTACTATGAAATTGCCGACGAGTGTTACAAAATCACCCTGTAGTTGAAATGTGTTCGATCCTCTCTTTTATAGTTATAAAAAATAGTATCAACTTTTTGATTTTTTATAAATCTAAAATATCAGATGGTCAATTAATGATTAATTAGTGATATGTAATTTAGTTAATATAATATAATAGTTATTATGTTGTAGGTATAGTATATACAAATATGTCAACAGTAAATTAACTTGATCAATAGATTCGCGTAGAAATCATAAGGAGGCTCAAGCGCACATTAAATATTATTAAAATTCGTTTATTATTGACACACTACGAATAGACGAATTGAATAATTCTGTATCGTTTCAGTCACAAAACTCTTAAAACACAATGTAATTATATTTATTTTTCATAACTAAATACACCTTATTCCTGTCTTATCTCGTGCTGTACCAAACCATTCCATTCTAACGACGTCATCTCATTATCTTAATCACGCAAAATAATAATAAATAACCCCATGATTTTGGCTAACGGTTTTCTTCTTATTTCATCCTACTTAATCCCGTTTTATCACAAACTTTTCTCGCAGGATTCATTTCACATCATTAATTATTATCACGAACAAAACTCTATCTATATTATATGTATATTCAATTCTTATGTTTTAAAGATTTCGCATTTTATTTAATAAATTCATCTCAAATCGTAAACCTCGTCTTGTCTATACAGAATGTCGAACAATAGGATTTATTAATTTAAAACGGAGACGTACGAGAGCGTCCATTAGAGAGTAAGTACCCTAGATAATATGTAAAGACGTATTTTAATAGTTTACGTCACAACATCATAATTTATACTCTTCACAATTTGATCAAAGGTGTGTATTATATTATGTACTGCAGGCAGCGCATGTAAGTATATTTCGACCTAATTTTAAACCATTAGAAGACGTGTGTTTGATGCATTTATTATTCAATAGTATTATTCATAATTTAAAAAAAAAAAACGCGCACAAAGAACTGATAAAACGTTTGCACAAGACACAATGGATGTAAATGCAAAGAAAACTTTGTCGTATGTAGGTTTACCAGTGAAATCGTCGAGAAGAAATGAACGAGACAGCACCACCGGCAACTTTATCGAGTTTGCCAGTTTTGGATTAAAAAAAAAAAAACGTTTATTGCGTAGGTATTACGCATACTCGTTTTATATAAATAAATATAATGACAAACGCACAATAATATTATCTCCGGTATTGTGTATAAGTAACGTGAGTATAATTAAAATTCGTCAAAAGACGTTCGTTTTTATTTTCGCGTGTGATGGGCGGGAGGGAGGGGGTGTTTGGTTTAGATAATAATATATACTTCTTGTTTCATTTTCCGCCCCTTTGAATCTCAGCAGATGGGTACCGTCGGCTGAGGCAATTTAAATTCCATTACTCAACCATATTAAACCGATAATTCTTCGCGGAACACTTGATATTATACGCGATGATTTCGATTTGATTCTATTATAATGATGATCACACTGCGTCATTATACTCGTTCGTAAACCGTATATATCTGTACAACGTTCCCGGGTGGTAGCACAGAACGATACAACGGCAATAGACGTCGGTTTTAATAAATAATAATAATCGAATAATTGTATGTCGAACTCGCCGTCGTCGGTAGGCACACGGTCGACGTGACTAATTAACCGACATACTTTAACGTTACGGCCCGCCGCCGCCGCGGTCTCGTGTACTTACAATTATCGGTATTACTGGTCCGGCGTGTTTCTGCACTGCGGTTACGAAAATAAACTTTTCATACTAATTCGTTGAGTTATAAAATAAACCGCGAGCAAACTTTAAACAAATTACGACGGCAATTAATATTTTAATAACTATATATTTTTTTTCGCGAGAACAATACGTGCGCTGGGGGTCTGCTGATGATCCATTATAACCAACGTCATGCATACGTACAAAGTAATAGCTACTACAACCAAGGTATATTCTCATTTATCATCACAAGTAACGTATTATTATAAGTAGCGTTTTCGTAAGAAAAAAAAAATACTGTTATATTTTTGAAACAATTTAATAAATAATATAGTTAACCAAAACTGTTAATAACGAATTGCGTAATAACTATAGTCGACCATCTGGTACACGCGCACATAAACCGCGATTATGAACGAATCAAATCGAAAAAATGTCGTATTCAATTTTATTTTTTACATTTCTAATATTACAGTCGGTAATAAATTAAAAACATGTATCTACCTACTAAATCGTTCTGTTTAAACACGACGACACTGTTTGACTGTGTAATATTATGCAGTCGCATTGGTCGATGTAAGTAAATAAAACGAAAAAAGGAGGATATAATAACATTGTTACATCATGATATTAGTTTTAATTTATCGTGTGGAACTGACCGGTGTCTTTACATTTTATTGACATTAATTATCGTATAAATCTTCCATGGTCTATTGATAAAAATATAACGTAATATTGATCGAATATTAAAAAAGAACGCATCGACCATCCATGATGAGCGCTAGTAGTTGTAATTTTTTCCCAAACACAATTTGTTAACTAAAATAATTTCAACCATATATTATAATAACCAGGAAACGTGGGCTCATTTACAAAGTGCCCCAAAGTACCAATTAGATAACGTTAATGGCCGGCCCAAGATTATAATTGACCAATTTCGACAACTTTCGTCGGACGCTATAACGTTTTCTCCCTTGCAGTTCCACTTCTGACCGGAAATATTATCCATACGTAATATACGTATTAATCTATAACATATTATAATGATCCAAAACTCACAATAATAATGATATTATAGTTAAAGCAACTAGCTAAAGCGCACACGTTTTCTCAATTTTACATCAATATTATAAATAATTAATGACTATAGTTATGTAATTGATACTTAACAAGTTCCTAACTTTAATATGTATAACTCTGTGTTATAAAATTATATTGTACACGATCAGTTAAATTGATGACGTTCTTGTCAGTCGTATTTTTTGTACATTTTCGTTTCACAAAACTCGTGATGAGAACTACTGAACACGTACGTCTTTCTAGCAGTGTTGAGACTTATCTAGATAAGTTTATCTAGATATTTACAAGTTATCTAAATAATTATCTTAGATAAAATTTTCTATTCTAGATAAATTCATAAATGTATAAATATATTTTTATATGGTAAATTATTATTAAAAATTTAATAATTTTAATTATCTAGATAAATTTTTATTGTTTTATATCTTTATGTAGTTAGGTTTTAGTTAAGTTATCATTATCATTATTTAGATAAAAAAATACTCATCTAATCCCAACAGTGCTGGCTAGTATTCGCGGGTTAGTGATGAGGAATTATGAAACATCCAATATACAAAATATGATAATATATTGACCGAGATAAAAAGCGTAAAAGCCAAAAGGGCTATGGAATAAAAGAGGGTATTATCCACAGCGTAAATCGATTAAAACAATGGAACACGTCCGTCTTGGAAGCAATGTGATGAATGCAAACTAGATAAAGTGCAGAGAATCCAAATGAGGTCACACTCGGGGTCGGGGATTTTCATAAGGTTTTTTAACATCCCAAAATAATGCATACCCGACAGAAATTCCTGCGCCGATCAGGATCAAATCTTATAAGGTAGGTTAGGTACATACATTAAACCTACATGTTTAAAGATCTATGAACTAAAAAAAAATCATGATTTTTGATATAATTTCTTCAGTAACAAATATTGTTTATGACTTATTAGGTATTTATCGACCAGTGATTATAACACCGAGTTGTGATTCATATTATTATAGTAAGTAGTAAATAAGACTTTTTTTTTTCAGTATAATATAATAACAGTAAATATACAAAAACCGAACTGTGACACGAATAAATAATCGCCAGAAAACATATAATTTAAAGAGAAATTTGTATTCAATGTTCTTAATTTTAGACTTTGGATGCTCAATATATATTTAGCCGGTAAACACGGCGATGTCATGCATTGAAAATAAACATTGTTCAAAATTACTTATCTAGGTACTATATTTGTTATGAACAGAACTTTTATTTTATCTTTAAAGTAGATAGGAAAATTCTCAAATTCTTTTCACCTGTCATTGATTTTTAATGTTATATTTTACGAGTAACATTCACACGTACATACGTAATAAGCCTGCAGATCAATATATAATATATATATACATATTATATACATATATAATATATATATACTCGTATATTTTATATTTTTTATGTATGTGTTATGTGTATCGCAAACATGGCAGAGAAACTGTTTTCGCATTACTTCCCCCGATCAATAGAGTTAATAAAGAAGTTAATCCACGTTCAAATGACATGCATGTATTCAAATTATATACTCGCTCAAATCATTCACGTTCGAACGACTTATGCACTCAATCAGTGCGTGCTAAAATGCCATAAGTCACAAATCCATATTTTAGATGTTAAAATATTCAATATGTACCACAACAATTTTGTGTGAACACGAGCAACGTATATTTACTCACGGGCCTCTGGAGATATAGCTCTAAAGTTTTGGAAATTAGTGATAGCTATATTTTTAAGTTTTAATAATTATTAATGTCCGCGTGCCTAGTTTGCATATTATATTCTAGTGATGTTCTAGTGTTTTATATAAAAATAAGAAAACGGTCATGAGAATATTATAGAAGATCCATAAAATAGCAGAAAAATAAATGTTCCCAAATGGATCGATAACGATAATAGGCCACTTTCTTTGAAAAGAACAGTTTCAAAGCCCATAATAAATAATAAATATGAATATTATATGAATAAGAAACATGATTATTATATTAAGTGATATTATTACCGAGAATTTAAGTAAAGTTATTACTTACTACTTTAGTGCTGATTCTTATAAGTTCAAATCTAGTGGTTGAGGAGTTGAGCATTTTGTGACATCTCCGCGATACATTTGATCACATAATAATCGTCGACACCTAATAAAATCAAAGTAAATTTTTCTGTTTTATTTTCTCGACAGATTTTAATTACGTAGTATAAATTATATTTAATTATTTATAAACAAAATAATTCATAATATGTCGCGTAGTGTATATAGTGTTTCAAATAAATAACAATATATTTTAGACGTAGGTACTAAGATATAGGTATAGTATGAAGAGTAAAATTTTCAAAAAAAAAATGTTTTATATTTGGTAAGAAACATTTATTTTTAGAGAAATAAGATTTAAAAGGCAATGCTGTGGGCAAACCTATACGTTTTATCTGTCCTCATAAATACGTCATTGGGTTAGTGTTATGGCTGGGTCATACGGGTATAACATCATATATTATTGTAAAAACACATTAAAAACTGTAATAAAATGTACTTGGTAATAAATAATTGTAAGTACACGTACAAATGATACAATATTTAGTGTGTTGATAATTATTATTGTACGTGTTGTGAGTCCAGCGGCGATCAAAATAACTGGAAATGATCAAGACGGAAAGCACATCATAATAATTAATAGTATTTAACACATTAAATATTTTTATTCAGCGCTTGACAGAAATTATAGGTATACCAATCGAATAATCGCTACTACGCCGTTACCTATTTCAAAATTCTATATTGTACTTCAATATTTGCCCGTGAAAAGTTAAATATCTCGTTTAAATTACAAACCAGTTATGCACGATCGGAAGATAAATCAAAGAAAACATTATTTATCATCGACGCTTAGGAATATAATAACGCTCATAACGAAAATTAAGAAACAGGATGAACCGATGAAAAATGCGTGTCGATAAAATAAAGTGGAGGAACGACATCCCACCGCATCTCGCCGTCGTGTAACCACCGAGTATGTTTACAACGTAAGTTTTTACGGTTTTATACTAGTTGCAGCTGATTTGTTTTCCCGAGTAAAGTGCGGTTATAAAGTCTCAAAGGCTGCGGTCAGGATTCCTGTTGGTAACTAATCGAGTAGATATATAAATGGTTAGGTTTTTCGATTTTCTCGAAAACCGTGGGGAAATTCGAAATGTGACATGATTAAAGTATAAGCTAAGTTTAATTTCCAATATATTGAAGTACTGCGTGCAACTTTTCGAATTTTCGAATAGCCTTAAAAAGTATTTTTCAAAAGAATAAAAAAATAAAACCACGTCATTATAAAACCGAGGTAGGTATAGTGTAGTAATTTTGTTCAGAATCCCATTTGTAATAACAACAAAAACATATGTTTGTTTAGTCAAAATTAATCTGAAACACTAAATATAATATTAAATCTCATCATATTTATATTAATTTGCCGATAAGCAAATTAAAATCCTTTCCTTCGATGTACAAAGCAATAATAATATGTATTACCATAGTGATTACACACCTACTTATAGTATTACATAATGACGACAATAATGATGATGATATTATTTCTAATAAAATCTAATTAAATTATCGTTTTCACCAAATTGCTTGAAGAACAATTAAATAAATCCCTTCAAAAATCTTTTATTATTATTAAACTTTAATTTTTTTAAATTTCATTTCAAATTCATTACAAATCGATTTTATCAATTTTTGGTTATTGAATTCTATCTTTCTATTAACTGAATTGAATACCATACATTTATGTTTAATTAGAACTTGTGTCAATTGTATGAACTTAATTATTTGACTCTCTGTAAAGGAATCTGTCTCTTGTCTTTGATGTTCTTTGGTGTCGAAATTAAGTCCTTTTGTTGAATCTTGGTTCACTTTTCGTTCCCGGATTATTTTTTATGATTTCATCAATTGACCATCCACCTTTGAAATAGGTTTTTTTTTAACTTTGAATTTTCATTTGTTTCGTTGATAATTGCTAACAATTAATTGGTTTTTTTTTTCAGACTTGTTGTTGACCTGATATCGTTGAACTAATCGCCAGAGTTGGGCAAAATCAAATAAGAATAATGAATAACTAAAAGAATGAATACCTGATTAAAATCTTTTAACTTATTTTTCAAAATTTAACCCTTAAAAGTGGTAAAATTATTATTTTCGCTTTAATATAAATTAATTACACGTATGTTTGAGTTGAATACTTCACTACTGCACTCTGCGCCAGTTGTTAATCTGGTATCGTCAAACTAATCGCTAAAAAAATGATTGAGCTTTTGAAGCTATAGAAATTCACCGAAACAGTCTCAGAGATTCTGATTTTCAGAGCAACAAGATTTATTTTTATAGTTGAAATGTTATTATTTTGTACTAAAACGTTAAAATCAAAAACAATATTTTATTATTATTTTATTGACAATGTATGACGTAAAACATTCAGATAGTCATAAAATACATTGTTGTCTTATTTTTAAATACAAATTTAAACTCCACTTTTGATATAAGACTATAAAAATTCAAAAGTGTATTTAAACAATCAAAACAATAAAAAGTTATTTTATCTCGGCTTCCATTAACGGAAAAAAAATTATTGATGACCAGCTGGGATACTGTTGGTGGTCTAAATTTGGAATCCAAAATATCAGATGGTGGTGATGACGGTGTTCATGGCATTGTATTCTCTTGGACATCTCTCACTAGCTCTACCAATATTGCTGCAGCAGCTTGTCCTTCGTCTGCCATGCGGTTTTCTTCATTTGTTAATTTTAAGCGCTTCCCTTGGATTTCATCTCCTTCTATCTTTGCCGGATCAGTATTATTAATCGATGTAGGTTCTAATTCTTCTTTAATGATATCGAGTACAGGACTAGTTGCTGAGGGTATCAGTTCAGGCGAAAGAGAATTTTGCAAAGAAGTTAAATTCCGTCGTCGATTTTTACTCGGTGGTGGTCCTACTACATAAATCATTAACGTATAGTAATTAATACAAATTTGAAAATAGAATTTAGGTATAAATTTCTAACCTTGATAATTGTTATCATCCCCTACTCGGTGTTTGATATCGATAATTTCACGTAAATATTTTCGTTTAACCTGTTGACGCTTGGTACACCTATTACTGCCTCAAGTATTTATAGAGCATTTAAAACATCAATATCATCTTTATTTGATGCAGATTCCAAGTGCCAATAAGAGTCGTCATTATAATAAGACATGATTGAGCCAAAATTTAACTGAAATTTATGTAAATATTATATACAGATTCATTATACTTAGGTATAAATTATAACGCTTCAAGGTAATATTTATTTTCTATGATATTTTACCTGAAAATGTAGAATTAAAAATTTACATTAGGACAGTCATTACTTTAAAACTATAATAACTTCATAATTAGGTAGTAAAGCTCTTAAATAATTTACTTATATTTCCGTTGTACTTGTTTAATGTGAATTATTGAGATATTATTCACCTTCCTTCTTTAAATTATTTATCTATATGATAGTTTCAATATTTAATAAGTCTGTTGCACAGTCACTTTCTAAACTCAAAGAGACAAATGGTACGAAAAACAGTCTTGTTCCGTCGTTTGATATAAACTAATTTTTGTCAAAATCTAATATTCATTAACTACATATAGTATCCCGTGTATACCATAGTTGTTAAACTAATTGCATTAAAAAACTGAATTGGCCGACTTATAAATCTGGATAAGCCTACTAAAGTATCTCCTAGTTTCATTTATGGCTACAAACATGCACACCGTTACATATAAATTAAATGCGAAAGCGAATCCATACCTTTTGAGTTTTGATCAACGCGAACAAATGCATATACCAACACATCGAAAGATTTAAGCGTCATATTATCGATCCTGTAGTTCGGCTTATTGGCGATGGCGTTTTACATTGTTATTTTACGACCTGAATTCATGAATACGGTATATTGTAAACACAACGTTGTAAAACTGAAATGTTTTATCCTATTACCGACACATAACTGATAAATTGCTATAAGAGTCGCACGACGTTTAACACAGCAGGCACATCTGTAAATATTATAAATATATACATAATTATATACAACATATCACAACAATTTGTCTTTTACGCGGTATACGTAATATTATTGTGTAGTTACAGCCTTACAGGTAAATATTATTTAGGCGTACAGGGTTTTTTATAATCGTATTTGCACTCGTCAATAACCGATTTTGAGATACTTTTTTGGGGGAATTACTAGGTGTACTTACGTTTCAATAATAGATAGGTAAAAGTACCTGTTTACAGGGGCGGGGGGTCAGGGTGTGCTATTTAGGGTATAGGTACAACTCTCGTCCGAAAAATCGTCTAGAAATATCAATTATTTTTCCGGCGTAAAGGGAAACGCGATGATTTTGAAACCAAGTTCGAAAGTATATTCTTTTACGAACAATTATCTTCATTCACGTGGATGGAGGAGGGACACCCTGTATTGTATTCCTCGCAGCGTTTCCCATATATGTATACGTCCCGGGTTCAAACCGTGTATAAAATACACGACGCGTACGAGAGTCCGAAAAATAATACCTCTGCTCTGTAGGCACCAATTTATATATATATATATATATATATATAAACCTGCACCTACGTACGCTGCAGTCAATAGGTACAAATGTACTTTGTCGGAGCGACACGTCCGACGACGGACTATTTGAAGTACGGACACGTGTTGTGCGTACACAATAATAATAATAATAACAGTAGATAGGTAATAATAATGCGCGTTCGGCGAAACGCGTCGCACGATATTTCGGCGAGACGCGGGCTGTTATTATATTTGCGTCGTACCGGAAGCCGGCGGGCGGAGTCGGCGGACGTTTTTCTCCAAAATGTCGAACGGTTATTGTCACTATCAACATCGCTATTATCATCATCATCATCGTTCTGTTTTATCGTCAAAGCTTCGGGCACGACCAAGGCAGCTATAGTTTTAATTGAAATCAGTATTAATCGAAGCGGTAAAAACTTAGGTGTGCATGCTGGCTAATCAGTGCCGGGTTAAGGGATATTCCGCCTGGGGGCAGATTTTAAAATGCTGCCCCTCAAAACCCATCTTTGTGCTCGTTCTAAAAAATTAATTATTTCAATGAAATTCATTTATTTGTCAGCATAGTAAAAAAAAAGCAGCAAACTATTTAACTATAGAAAAAAAACAGTGTGGATCGGAAAAATATTAACAAATACCAAAATTAAAAAAAATCATTTAAAATAATTAATATTATAGCGCAGTATTATATTTATGAAAAAAAAAAAATTATAAAAGGATGGGACAAAAATAAAAAGTTATTGCGTAGGTATGTAAAATAATGCAGATTTACCCAGTCTATAAAATTGACAGTAAAAAAAAAAATGTGTAATAAATAAAATTGTAGTTGGAAGAATTTTAAATTTGGTTATTTTCAACTAGTTTTAAAATTCTTTGTACAAAATATAATATTAAGTGACTTTTAATATAGTTACTAAATATAACTTTAAAAAAATTAAAAATACAAACATTTATCATTTGACTTGTATACATATACTAAAATATTATGGTATTTATATAGCATAATTTTAAAACATTAATGTTTAAAACAAATAAATAATTTCTTATATAGTTAAAATCTACAACATGAAAAATTCAATTATCTTTAAGATAATAATTATTATAATACTAAAAATAGCATTTGTAAATTAAAATTATCATACTATAAGAACCCATAAGCACTGAGCTAAAATACACTACCATAAAAAATTGTTAAATATTTTAGTCCTATGAGGAGCTCACTCGATTTTAGCCACCATTTGTTGATTTTTAATTGGAAATTCTGAAATACTATTTACATTTTATGTCAAGATAGCTGAGAACATTTTTAAAAATAAAAGAGCTAATTTTAAAGTATTTAGTTGAAATAAAAATTGACTTTTATTGTTTCTGAAATAGTGAACAAACAATGTAATTTCTATCTTTATTTCCAAAAAGTGTATATTTTATTTTTAGTTTTCACTAATAAAATAAAGCGCCGTTTATATTTTATTACACGCATACATGAATATTAATTTAATCTCGAATTTCATTTTTATAACATATTTTAAAGTTTTAAATAATCAATTCCCTGCTAGATCGAAATACTTATCTCAAAAAAAGAACAAATCATATCGTACGGTCATTTAAAAAATAAACATGTGCCTAACAACAGGTCAATTAATTTTTGAAAACAAAATCAATATAATTATCAACAAAAATTCACAGTTCATAAGCTTATAATACTAAAAGTACTAAAATGCTGCAAAAGTTGAATGTATTTCTTCACAAAGAATGAAAATCAAAATTCCATAAGTATTTGATTACAGCGATTGCACACTCTCGTTTGGCAATCTTTTTTTGTGATCCTAAAAATTATATAAATATAACTATTATTATTTACATTATCAATTATAAAACAGTATAATATGTAAATGCATTGGTTTAGACAATACAATATTATTATAATATCATTAATTTTATCTTTTAAGTAATAACTGTAATTTATTTATTATTTTTACATATGTACCAATATAATATGTTATAATAAAAATTGTAAAATTCTTTATAAAATATACAATAATTTTCTATTATGGAATAAGCTTAATAAATGGCGCCAGACCCATAAATGAGGTGTGGCAATCGCCATATTTTTACGGGGGTGGGTGGTCTGAGAACTGAGAACTTAACACATATTAAGTTTGATTCTCTGATGGAAAACCAGTTTTGGAGCAGTACTAATTACTTTAATTATACTATTATTAAGCTGGAACGGGGAGTTTTATAACTTTATAAGCCACATATGTTACAGTATCTATCTATACTCAATGATATTGAATAAGTAGTAAACCTAGGTAAATGATGGTGTTTGTATGTGAGAAACAAAAAATAATTAAACATAAATGGGTGTAAGCTATACCACTCAATTTTCAGAAAATCTCTCTTATGTACCAGTCGGTCAGTGATTCTAGTTTTGAACTTTTGAATACAATTCCAATAACATTACTGTTCTTAAGCAACTATTATAAAAAAATAATTTAAACATTTTTATTTTAAAATAAATAATAATGTAAAATATATTTATTTGAATGCAATAAAACATATACACCGTATGGCAGCGTTTCCCAACCTTTTTGCAATGGCGACCCATAAATGTAATGTTTATTAGGTACGCGACCCCCTAAAAAAAGTATGCCGAAATAAATAAGATTTTTACTATAATCCATTCATTGAGTTTTTTATAAAATACAATACGAATACAATATACTGAATAATAATAACTTAATTAATAAATAAATAAAATAAATTATAAAAAAATACAAAAAATTAGTATAATAGAAAATTTAGTGTGAATTTTGATTTTGGACACTTGCATAAAATTTCCCACTGGGGTACAATTTCAGATAAACTGATGCGCATGTCATGTGTGACATCTAATCTGTTTCTTTGTTTTGTTTTAATATTGGCCATGGTAGAAAATCCTTTTTTGCACAAATAAGTGGTAGGAAAAAGTAATAGTTTTTTTATTGCATTTTTTGAAAGTTCTGTATATTCATTATATACTGCACACCAAAAATCTACAAGAGTTTCATTTTTAAATTTATGTTCATAAGTTTTATCACAAGAAAGATCGATAATCTGAGTTTCAAGAAGCTTATTGAAGTTCAACTCTTCAATAGAAACAGTAAAAGGATTTTCAATCCATTGAAAATCGTCACGAATATCTTTAGTAATATCTTATTTATACTATTTATCAATTTACGACTAAAATAACTGTAATCGTAACCACAAGTCGCGACCCATCAAAAAAATTTCGCGACCCATGGTTTGGGAAACGCTGCTGTATGGGATACCTGCTTATTAATATTTACTATTTGTTATATTTTATTTAATTTTTATTGTAACTATATAATCTGGCACTTTGTTTACATATATAAAATTCATAAATGTTAATTATAAAATAAAAAATAAATATTATGATGAAGGGGAATAACTCCAATTAATAAACGCCAATTAAAAGGGTAGGTATTACTTTTTTTTACCTACCACACTAGAAAAAAATAGTTCGGTGCTATAAGTTATCACCCTAAGACCATAGATTAAATATACTATATTTATAGTATATTTAATCTATGCTTAGACTGACTATAAATAAGAGGCGGCTTGAACACACTTCCAAGAGAGTGCACTGCATTCCCAACAATTATGTGTGGGTGGGTGGGTTATATGCACACTGCACAGTCTTATATTATACATATAATTTGTAATGTATTATGACATCAAGTATATAACAATTACTTTGTTTAAATATATAGTTAACATATCAATTATCATTACTATTTTGTCTATTTTTCTAAATTTAATAGTAGTAGTTGTGGTATTAAAAATTTAGATGGGAGATCAGCTTTTAAATGTCTGTCCTCTCAATAACAATGGTCTCAATCCACCTCTGCTACAAATATTAACGAAACCTTTGTAAAAAGAATAATTAAAACTACAACATGTCTTAATAAATATAAGTAAATGTTAGACATAATTTAATCTATTTTACTAACTCAAATAGAATCAATTACCTTCACCTGAGAATGAAATACCGTTAATTTCACAGTTTAGTTGGAACTTTGATTGATAATTATCATAAATTAATGCCTGAATAAATTGAATACCAGGCAACATTCTATATAATAACCCAATAGGGCTTAGCAGGAAACTTTTTCATACCACCAATCTAAAAATAAATAGGTTTAATTTAGAATAATTATAATATATAAGGTAAAATATAAGACATCATTGTCAATGAAGTTGTACATTTTTCTTTTGTAATTTACAAAGAAACACAAAAAAATAATTTTTTTTAAAAATCTGAATTCTTGCTATAATTTCATCAACAAAAGCAATAAAAAAAAAAAATAATAATAATATAAGTAAATAAATAAAAACCCAAAAATGACCACTCCCCTATAATAGATCCCAAAATGTAAGAATATACATAAGACTTTTTATAATGCATTTAAAATATAAATACAAAATTTTAACTAGGCAATTACACAAGTCTAAAGAGGAATTGAAAATGTCCAACATTAAATTGTAAGGGAAATAAAATACAAGATATCATTTTTTCCGAGACCCGGGAGTCATAAATTACATCAATTTTTCATTTTCAGTTTTTAACTTTACTCCATGTAATACCAGTGCCCTACCAGAAATGTTCCAAAAATAAAAAGAAGATATGGCAGCTATATATTAATTCTCAGGAAGGTAACTTTGAAGGTAATTATGTGTTTTTAAAAAAATATTGAACCAATTAAGTTTTATTTAAAAAGTCTAGGTATTTTTTTTTATCACATCTCGTATAAATATAATAGATTCATTATTTTAACATATAAACCATGGCCTTCCATCCAACAATCATATACTGTCTTTTATTAAATAAATACAATTGTTGAATTCACTATTTCAAACAATTAAATAAAAATAACTACCTTTTGTGGAATTTTAATATTTGTTTCTTCTTGTACAACTTTTGAAACAGGCTGTAATTCCCAGTGTTCTATTAAGTTATGCATAGCCAATGATGCAAAATGTAGCCATGGGAAGTCTTCTTGTAGTGGGCCTTTGGGTTTTACAGATGAAATATTTTCACTATCTTCATTATCAGTGTCAGCAAAACAATCCTTTTTTTTTTCTAATGATAAATATTCCATTATTAGTAATAATATAAATGTATTTGTAAAATAATATTCAAATATTATTTGAATACTCACCAGGTGGCTCATTTAATTTTTTTGCCAACAAAAATCGCAAAAAATTTTCACATGCTTTTTGTTTGGCTTGAGTCTTGGAAACATGATCTCCGGTATACACTTGGCCATCAATCTAAATTAATTAAAATTTTAAGTACATAACATTAGTAAGAAATAAGAAATAAATTTTAGTTGGTTAAAATTTGTTTTTTTTTTTAATTTCTTACCTCAATTGAAGCAGTAAAAGCCAAAGTACAATTATTAGTTAAACGCTCTTCTAATCTAATCGGTACACCTTTGTATAACTCAGAAAAAACAATTAACGGACTTTTGAGACATACTGAACGTTGCATCCAGGCATTAAGTAGCTTTTTTTCTATCTTATAAATTTCTAACACAATAGACAATTATGAGAACATACTTTCATAGTAATACTTTAAATTAAAATATACATACTACGTTTGACTGACCACTTTACTTTAGTAGATTTTTCAACTGCTGTTGATTCATCCATTGATATTTCTTCAGCCTTCATTAACATGGGCTATGCAAACAATGAGATAATGCGTTATATAAGTTTAGCATAAATAATAATAATAATAATAATACAACAGTTTTTAATTATTTTATAATTATTCTAATTATAAAACAGTGTTATATCTGACAAGGTTTATGAAGTAAACAAAAAAGCTATAACTATTAAAAAACAAACAATTTATTTATTTGTTAAATATTATGGCTCAAGTTACAAGCTATAAAAAAAATAGTCAGTAAGGTAAATATCCAAAATTGTCAAAGGTACATTTTCAAATACAATTAAACTTGTTCAATATGATTACTTTATAAAATCCTGATAAATAAAAATTTTCTAGTCAGCAAATTTACAATTTAATCTCCTCGCTGTAATTTATTTTTCATGACTATTGTTTGAAAAGATATGAAAAGGAAAAAAGAAAACATGGGTCTTTATAGCCTACCCGCTATAATAAAACAGCTTAGAGATATATCACATTAAATATGTTTAAATTGACTAGACACTGAAAAATTAAACAATAAATCTCAAAAATAAAATTGTTTTAATTTACAAATTTCAAGAAAAGCCTGAAAATAAAGTTCTACTATACAAATAGGTCTTTTCTTTATTTAGAGTTAAAATTTAAAACTTACAGGTGTTACAAATGTTGTAATGTCGTTGTCGTTGCTGTTGCTGTCCAAAACTTCCAACATTTCTGGAGAATTCATCTCTAGCTAAATAATCATAACAATACTATTATTACGGCATTTGTTTTATTAACACAATTACAATTAAAAATGATCCTAATTTAAATAGCTTAGAGATACATTACATTAAATATGTGTAAATTGACTAGACACTGAAAAATTAAACAAGATAATTCAAAAATAAAATCGTTTTAATTTACAAATTTCAAGAAAAGCCTGAAAATTAAGTTCTACTATACAAATAGGTATTTTCTTTATTTAGAGTTGAAATTTAAAACTTACTGGTGTAGTGGTGTTACAAATTTTGTAATGTGGTTGTCGTTGCTGTTGCTGTCGAAAACGTTCAACGTGCAGTGATTGATGAAAATGATTGCTTGATAGTGTAGAAATAAAACTATAAAAAAAAAATTATAGAATTGAAACTGTTAATATCAAATTTAATAATATCGTCGTCTCATAGGTTCACATGAAAGGCGTTAAATGCGCGTTCAAATTGTTACCACTTACCACCAGGGTGGCCAACCGTCCCGATTTTTGCGGGACATTCACGATTTTTAGATTTTTTTCCCGCGTCCCGATCAAAATTTATGCGGGACATATTTTTCCCGGGACATAAGGAAACTACCAATTTATCTCTTTCTTCAATTGTATAAATAAATTGTATAATAAACTAAAATGGACAGATGTTAGAAATCGTTGTTCAGTGGACTTAATAAAAAACGAATTAATGATAACACTAAATATATTGCCTTCCACAAATAGTTCCTGTACTGATTTCGTGAACTTAGTGAAAGATGATACAGCTTTTTTGAATGCCGTGAAGAGCCAGAAAAAATACAATTGGAAAAATGAATAATTTTACAATGTATAATACTTTTTTTTTTATTAAAAATTCCATCTAAAATATTATATTATTATTATTTTATTAAACATTATTTTTGTTATACAATTTATAATAATAAAGTATTTACATATAGAAAGCAAATATATCCGTATTATGTACTTATATCTTATATTATAATATGTTATGCCTGAAATGATTGCCTTTATAATATATTAAAACCTGAAAAAAATGTTCTCATATTGGAAAAAAGTCCCGATTTTTTTAACTGGATAGTTGGCAACCCTGCTTACCACTGTTCACATGTTTATCAAATGTACGCGCTAAGCGCGCGTTTATACCGTAACATGAGCGCGCGTTTATACCGTAGTCCAGGGATTCCCAACCACTGTGCCGCGGCGCAAGTGTAAAAGGTTGGGAGTCCCTGCCGTTGTCCATATACCCAGGACCACGAGAGAACGCATACAGCGTCCGACCAAAACTCGTTATTTTCGCGCATGAACGTCCCCCTCTACGAAACAAGTCGTTCGCCATCGGAACTCGTCGGTTTTCGGTTAGAGCGATTTAAAAAAAAAGTACAGACTGGTTTCTATAATTTTATATATACAACTGACAGCTGTTAATTCGCTCGTCGTTTACAGTACACTATACTTTTTTCTATTTCGACTGTGCCGTTTATTGTTAAATTTGTTTGCGTTACTGCGTGTACGTATTTTGTTTTATTTTGCCTGTCCTATGTATGTGAAATTCTTTTATTTCAAATGAATCAAGGAGGCAATGAAAACGACGCCAGCGAAATTACACCAACGAAAAAAAATACTCGTGGAAAAGTAAGCATTTTTTTAATTATTATGATTCTATTATACTGTACTAATGTACTATATCCTGTATTATATTATACTACTAAAACCGTTATTTTTAATTTTAGTTAGTTGGTTCTCGTCAAAAACTGATTATTGTGTGTATGCATAAAAACAAAATGGCATTGCAAGCAATTGGAGATGGGCCGAAATTGACTGCGAAAGAAATTATTAAAAAAATATCAGAGGAAAGTGGCATCGGACAACAGACTGTGAGCGTTACTCTGTCGGAATATCAGAACAAAGGGACTATAACATTGCCGAAGATATTTGGAATCTATTAAGAATTATAAGAATTACCGTCAGTTAGGTAGACCAATATACTACCAAGACGAAACATGGGTGAACGCAGGCCTTACAACAGGATAAAAGGAACCGTCTGGTATGGGGCATTGTTGTCCACATCGGGTCATCTGACGGATTTGTTGCTGATGGTCTTTTTTGCTTTGAATCCAAAAAAAATACTCAAAATTACCACGACGAAATGAACAATGATCATTTTTACAAGTGGTTCAATAAAATTTTACCGTTATTAAATGAAAATGCTGTAATCGTAATGGACAATGCGTCTTGCCATTCAATGAAGATGGACTCCAGCCCCGTCATCTCATGGAAAAAAGCAAATATTATCAACTGGCTGGAGAAAAGAGGTGAGGCAGTTGATTATACGAGGTGTGTAAATAAAGTAATGAGACTGATAGCGTAGCTAGTTATCTGGCGACACTAATGGCTTTCCGATTGAAAAGGTTTGTAGATAAACATATAATGAACCTTCAGTACGATTTTGAACTTCGTAGTGTCACGTGTCGGTCTGTATCGATTATATTTGTAAACTAATTATTTTTAATACATTCTAATAATGGGTGACGACAATTTCGAGCAACGATGTGCTATCCGATTTTGTTTTAAACTTGGTCACAGTGCGACAGAAACTTTTCAAAAGCTTCAACAAGCTTATGGAAAAAGTGTGCTTTCAAGGGCCCAGGTTTTTAGGTGGTTTAAAGCATTTTCAGAAGGCAGAAAACTGATTGAAGATGAACCTCGCAGTGGAAGACCTTCAACTGCAAAAAATGATGAAAACATCATCAGAGTTCGAGATCTTGTCCGATCCGATCGTCAATTGACGGTCAGAATGATTGGAGAACAGTTGGGATTATCTCACACCGCCGTTCATCAAATTTTGACCATTGATTTGAAGATGAGAAAAATCTGCGCAAAAATGGTTCCGAAATTTTGTCACAAGACCAAAAGGACAACAGGAGGGACAGGTGTCTTGATTTCTTGGAGCAGATTGAAAATGACCATTCTTTCTTAGAACGTGTCATTACTGGAGACGAGTCTTGGATTTTCGAGTACGACCCGGAAACAAAGCGCCAGAGCCAAGAATGGCACACATCAGCTTCACCGAGGCAAAAAAAAGGAAGAATGAGCAAGTCAAAAATCAAAACGATGCTGATCTGCTTCTTTGATAGCCAGGGAATAGTTCACAAGGAATTCGTACCTCAAGGCCAAACAGTTAACCAACACTTTAATAAAGAAGTTCTTGAAAGACTTCGAAAAAGGGTCATTCGGGTGAGACCAAACATCAAAAACACCTGGGTGCTGCATCACGACAATGCACCTTGTCACACAGCCATTTCAATAAACCAATTTTTGGCAACCAAAAATATTCCCGTGGCCCCTCAACCCCCCCTATTCACCTGACTTAAGTCCTTGTGACTTTTTTCTGTTTCCAAGAATAAAAATTCACCTTAAAGGACAACATTTTGGGACACTAGAAAATATTAAAATGTCTGTGACCGACCAACTGAAAGCTATTCCAGTAACTGAGTTCCAGAACTGCTACGAACAATGGAAACATTGACTCCAACGCTGTGTGGATTCTCAAGGCAATTATTTTGAAGGAGATAATATAAAATAGTCGCTTTAATTCAATAAAAAAATTATAAAAATATAATCTCATTATTGTATTTACACACCTCGTATACTTGTAAAATCACTATTATTAGAACGGGTAGATGTTTTGAAGCCATGGTAAGACAAATATGCCATTGATAAATTGGCGAACGCTGCAAATATAACTGTTCTACGTCTCCCACCTACCATTGTGAATTAAATCCGACAGAACTCGCGTGGGCATCAGTAAAAAATTATGTTCGTATGAATTATACAACATATAAGCTACAGGATGTAAAAAATTATTAGAAGAAGGCGTGGAACGGGTTACACCAGAAATGTGGAAACATTTGGTTGGCCATGTGACAAAAGAGGAAGAAAAATTTTGGCAAATCGATGTCATATCTGATGAGCTTGTGAATGAAGAACCAAGTTAGCACGTCTTAACGATCACAGGTGACTCAAATTTATTTTGATTCCGAATAAACCATTTGACAAAATAATTTTTTTTTAAATATCGTAAGAATTTGTAAATTTTTAATTTATTATTTAGATTATTAGTGTATTAATTGTATTTTTAATTTTTGTGTTTATTGTTTTTAAATTAATTAAAAGTACATGCGGGTAGATACTTTTAGATACTCATCAATCTTAAGATTCTGCAATTAAACGAATGTTTTGGGTGTTCAAATTGTCTTTTTTTACTTTTCTTTTTTTTTGTATCTAGAAACCATAGGCATTAATATGTAATCAATAATAATTTATGTCATCGGTACAAATTGTAATACGTGAATGTAATAAATGCAGGGATAATATTGGTAATAATTGAGTAGCTTGAACATTGTGGTCATTGTAGTAAAGTACTTAATTTTACAATACCGGTGGTAGCTTTCAAACTATGAAATTCGGTCAGAATTATTTGATTATGAAATTAACAAAACATTTTGTAATCGTGGTTACAACTGGTAACGAAATAATATTTTTTAATAACAGATAACATTTTTATCAATCAAAAATTTTCAAAATTATTATATTTTATGAACAGTGTTAACTATAGTTTTTTTAAATGTTCTAAATTGTTATTTTAAAATGAGCAAAATAAAACGTTATCAAAAAAGACTATACTCATTTTTAGCCTGAGAAAACATAGGTGTATCCAAAATCCAATTACTAAGGAAGGTTCACTTCTCCTACAAGTACTGCCTTATGAGGAGGGATACCCATCTTCCTCTAGTTTCTTTTTGAATACTTGTCACACTTTAACAAAATTTCGATCTGGTCACGTTACCTAAAACATACCAGCAGTAATACATAATTTCTACATAGATAAAGGCAACACAGGTTAATGCAATGTGAAGAATATTACTTTGATAACTTTTATTGACCTTGAGAAAATGTTGTTTGTAGTCTTATTATTGAATACTGAAATTATGAGACGGATAGAGCAAATTGGCAAAACATATAAGGTTAAATTCAAGACATAATATATGTAATACTTAAATAAACAACAATCTTGAAATTAATTATTTAGAAGTATTACCAAGTTTTTAACTGTAACAAAATCAATTATGTAGACAACTAGTAGTTTAGTATTTCAATTAAAAATTATTTATCATGTTAACTTTCAGAGATAATTCTTAACAATTTTTTTTAATCAGAAAATGTCATAAGGATTTATATGCAAATGTATATTTCTAAATATATTAGTTTTTGATTAAAAATCTTCGGTGATTTTATTATTCACATATTTTTGAAAGAATATATAATTGTTGAGTATTTTTTAATAGGTAGTAATGTGCATATTTTAAAAATATTGAATAGGTAACATAATCGTAATTTAGGTAGGTATTCTGAGAAATTTGTAATTTTTTTTTACTGAAATTTTATGAGTTTGTATTAAAAAAGAATTTGATCTTTAATTACTTAGTATCATTATTGCAGATATAATATAAATATATAATTTTATTATTTATAATAGTCTTATAAATTATCTGAAAAACCCATTAATAAACCCAGATTCATTCATATAAGACAACAATAAAAAATTAGTCATATATGTAACAAACTTGTTAAAAAATTTTCCAAACATACATTTACTTATTAGAATATTAATGATTCCATGAAAATAAGTTTTTAAGCTAAAATTAATAATAAATATATATTTCTACTATAGTTAATAATTATTAAAGTTTTATTTTGCATATTTATACATTTGCATATACTCGTATTTTATGGTTTTTTTTCCACATATAAATCCGGGATTAGACACAAATATTCTAATTCTCAATTAATAGCATAAATTATGCTATTAATTTTTACCATAAATTATCATCATTCTCAATGATAATTTGTAAAAAGTATAAGCTCACATTTCATACCCAAAGTGACGACATTAATCAAGTCATAAAACATTTGATCTAGCATCACATAATAGTGACGATTGAGGTTTTGTATGTCTTAAACGATGTTTTCCGAAAACTCTATCAGTCAGAAAGGTATTAGGTGCATCCATATTTCACTGAATCATAGATTTAAAATGGTTCATTGCTGACTGTAATCTATATAGACATATAAGTTACACACAATTGTAAATTATTATATATGTAATCCACCACCTACAGGATTGTTAATCAGGTCTACAAATATTGTAATTAAAAACGATATACAAAAACTGAATAAACCAACACACTCAACATATTGAATTAAAACAATTATTGATTTGTATACAAATGTGAAACAAAAATACAAATTGTGAGAAATAAGAAATATAATCTGCAGCATAATTAACAGCATTTTTCTCCATCTTAAAAACAATGTAATTCATCATCAAGAAAACGTAAATACAACAATATTATATAATCTTATTGAATAAATATAATTACAGTTTTATATTATTCAGGACTAGACAACACAGTTTTTGAGTTAAGGGTCTGGAGAGGGTGGAAGATCTAAAACAATTGTAATTTGATCAAGTAAAAAATTAATACCTATTAGATTCATTATTAATAAATAATAATATTAATTGTATATTACTCGTATCCAAAGCAATCACTTAGATAAACATTGGGAACTACATAATAGAATGTATTGCATGTAAGTAACATAAACATTTTTTAAAGTAATATTTATGAAATAAGTATTGAAATACTTACATTAATTTATACTGCTTGTATTAAGTATATGTTTAGAGAGTTACTCGATATTTTTTGATAAAACTATATAAAAAAAAAAATAATAACACCCGATTTCATATTAAAGTATTATTTAAAAAAATATATAACATAGATACATTTTAATTTCATAATTAAAATCATGTACCTACATTTAAATTGAATTCATTTCTTGGACATCATATTTCAAAATGATATATTTTTTTTTTTAAATCTGTATTACACTTGATACAAATTAATATATAAAACTTATTGATAATGAGCTAATAGCAATGTTTTTGAAGTTCATTATAGTTAGAAAAATAAAACTTACTGATCAATATTGAAATTTATCTTATAACACACATTTTTTTTTATTTAGATTTAATAAAAATAAACAAAATAAATATTTAATCATGGCCATTCCCTTATTTATTTTTCATATCTTCCCTATTCCAGTACTCATTTAATACATTAAGTATTGACAAATGATATACAAATACCCTCCAACTCTCTCAAACCCTTAATATACATATTTTTAATTGTTAATATAAATATATATAATATATGTTGCATCCAATTAGTGAGATCGTTTTTTTTTTTTTTTTTTTTCATGAATTGGAATTTCTCTGATTTTAAGAATCCATTAGTTCTAATATTGTGGAATATATAATAATAAACAGGTTTACACAATACAGTGATCCATATTAAAACAACAATTTCACAATGTAGAAGAAATTTATCCATTTCGTCAACATTTTTTCATAACAAATAAAAAATAATGTTATCTCATCATGTGAAAAAAGATGAATTATCATTTTATGAAATGAACAAAAATAATCCATATCGGGTAAAAATATCATATACACAATATGGACACAACTTTATGAAAAAAAACATTCTCACTTAATGGATGAATTTTACAATATATATATATATTGTACATAGTTAATTGGAATGATTTTTAACTTTAGGAATAATACTTAAAATCTAAGCACACACAAATGTTTTAACCGAATAAGAACATATTGTATATTATAATATTATAGAATCATTTGAATCTACAAGCAAAACTACTGTGGTTTATAAATATACACACATAAATGGAAAATTCGAAGTTATAAAATATGTTTAATATAAAAATTGCACATCATTAATAGTATGTAAAACAAAAATAAAATCATGATAAATAACAAAGCCACCAAAAGAATTTTAAGTACAAAAATGTAGAAAAATAGTGGTTTATATCAATAATAATAATAATAATAATAATAATAATAATTAATAATAGTTATATTTTATAAATGTATGTTTTGTATTAGTTATAATTTGTATTTAATGAATAATAAAATTTCAAAGTTAACCAATTTAGTTTTAGTTTTTTTTGTAAGATTTTGGTTTTTAGAGATCATAAAAATAGTTGAATTGGAATGTTTGGTAACTAGAATGTAATAGTAGATACTTAATAGTATATCAAATCGGCCGGACTGAATAACAGGTGATATGTAGATTTTGGATGGAAAATATATAATAATAATTTTTAATTATATGTATCCTTATTACCAAAACCCAAAGATTGTATTAAAATTTTATGAGCAAAAAATCTTAACTAACTACTATTTTAACCCAACACCTGATTTTCACTTTCAATATCAATCACCTAATTTACTAGTTTAAAATTAAGTACAACATAAATGTGATTTAACATAAATTGGAATGAAAATTAATCATTATAATTGTTAATACATACAAAATCCATTTATAAATTATTATTGAACATTATCGTTTATGATTAAAATAAAAGGAATGCTCAACATTTATGATACAAAATAATTTAAATTATAACTACCTATCATTTAAAGTGAAAACTATTTTATCATTACTGAATGAAGTGTATCATGGACAAAGATTCAATTGTAGTGAAATCATAATGAAATAAAAATTAAGGGAACCAAATTAAAACGTCTAATATTGAGATGTTACATTATTAAACATCATGTAAAATACATTTAAACCCTAACTAAAGATGATTATGTTACTAGAAGATACCCATATTTTGTACATTACAGAAGTATCAATTAAGAGTTATTTCTAAATTATTGATTTAAAAGGAAATAAAACAAATAATATTTCATCTCTTAATGGAAATATATGAAATGTCATCTTATAAAAAATGACTAGTATTTTATACCGCAATTACTTACACCATAAAGAAATGTATAAAAGTAAATTAATTACAACAGAGTTCACTACTTTCTAAATATTTTTCTTAATATTCCGTCGATTAAAGATTATAAATTATAATTTAATGCAAGACAAAAATAAATAATTGAACCAAATTGAATTTTGCATACATTTTATACAATGTGAATGAGTGACAAATATAAATAGGACGAGTTAAGTATTAAGTATACCTAAAAACAAAGACTTAATAAAAATAAATATGAATTCTAACATTTTATTGAAACTAATTCCAAATTAGATTTGGAATGTATGAAACAAGCATTTGTTCGATTTAAGAAATATTGAAGTTCTTATTAGGTAAGTATTTCTGTAGCATACGGTATATTAACCTGACTATAAATTTAAGCACCAATAATTCAAATAGTACCGAAACTAACATATTTTGTTCACAAAAAAATTCGTATTCATTGGTATATATGAATTCATGTAACATATCTAGTGTTAGAAAACCTTTAAAACATGATAAAACACATGAACACTTAAAATTAATAAATAACAAAAGCTCGTGTGATAATCGAAACACAAAATGTTAAAACAATTATAATTGTAAAAGCTCAAAGATTACCATAAAATCACGCATTTCCTAGGACGATCTTGGGACGATTAGATTAGATAAATGCATATGTGAATTAAATTTTGTATACAAAAACATAAATGCTGTTATTTGATCAAATACTTGAAAATGATGTCATTAACATGTTGAGCACACATAGACATTTAAATGTAAATATCTAATAAATTCCATCATTTTATACGTATACATATAAAAAAGGTTTTAAATCCAGTTTCGATTTTTCATATTCAAGAGTGTAAAGCTATTATAAAAAGTGATTGAGAAAGTAGTATTGGTTACTAAAAAGTCTTTGACCTGATAAAACGCCGCATTAAAAAATCTTTACCAGGATCATAGTAATTATTTTTGAAAGCAGCAATTTCTGGTGATTTTCTGATGGAAGCAATTATATCAATATCAGATTCTAAAACAATAATTATAATCATAAGTATCATGAATAATGCAAACACAATTGGCAGCAATGTTTGTCTTAAGAAAGACGATAAACTTGATCCACTGTTTCGAATAGCAGTAGTTTCTAAATGTTTTTGACCAGAGATTTGATTTGGAACGGATTGGATTAACGGTGAACTGTCAGTAACTGTTGTGGTAAAGTCTAAAAAAAAACAAAAAAAAACCAATTTTAATAAATATTGAAAGTACAAAATGTACATTTATTACATAAACTCAAGCTGTAATAAAACTGTAAGCTGCTGCATTTGTATACAAATAATACCAGTGAATTCTGACACTTTTAATTCAGTTACGAGGAACAATTATTTAAGTGTTGATTGATTAAATAAAGTTTAATACAAATTGTACTAAGCTTTGAAGCAGTGTAAAACACATTAAAAAAAAAAAAAAAATTTTACTATAGTTAAGATATTCAGATGCTACTTTATGTATTTTGTTTTATACAATAATTTACATAAATACTTTTCAGTTTGGTTCTTTTATTTACTAAAATTATCATAAAAAATGAAGAATAGAAATACAATGAATAATAATGTTACAATATAATCATAATATAAGAAATTCAATTTCTTATAGATCTTCCTGTATATAGTTTTGTCAGCTCTTTAGAAATATTGAGATTATTATTTGATAAATTGAATTATTTCTAGACTAATAACATTATCACAAAAGAATACCACATCCTACCTCAGATGTTTACACAGAGGGGAAATGTGAAATAGATCTCTTACAGCCATTTCTATTGTAACTACCTGATTATTTATATCATATTTTATCAACATGATTCAATATTTATCAAACTAAATTAGAAACATTAAGAAATGCTAGTAAACATTTTGAAATGCACTTATAAATAATATAAACAAAGCAATATCTTTATTTCATTTTTAATGGATTAAGGTGGTTAAAAGCAGTGTTATCATGATAGTAAAAGCAATACTGTAGCTAACTATTAAAAGTTTTCTTTTGCATTGAATAACAGTTCAATTGTTTATATGCCATATGCTGGTTTTCTATATAGAATTATTTAGTAATTTTATCATCTTCAAATAAGAAATGTGTGTGTGCACACCTGCATCCTTATATAATAGTCACGACAAAAATTAAACTAATTACACAACTACACATATTTAATATATAATAGTATTATAGTAAAACGTTAATAATGCAGTTAAGCAATGATGCTAAAATTGTTAATGAAAAACCATAAAACTTTAAGCTCATAATTCAGTTAGTACCACTCAAAAAGTTTAGTATTTTAAATTAAATTAACTAGATCAATAATAATACGTATATTCAATAAGTGTATCTTATTTGTTATATAATAGGACAGTGTATAGTAATTCATAACTTCAAACTTGTACAATTCAAAAGTCAGCAGTTTAGGAAACTTTTTAGTCCTAATAACTATATTGACCTATCTAATTTTATGCATTAAACTTAAAAATTAGTCAACAAATATAGATTATATTTCATAATCACATGATAATATTGTATATTATTATTTTTAAATTTGACAATTAATAATTAATGTGAATATTTTTAAGAATAACATAACAAAAAAATAAATACATTAGTTGTTCATTAATATTTATTCTAAAATAATTGTATTTTCTTAGTTTTTAATCTTGGCATTTAAAATGACTTAAGTAAAATGTATAATCAAATCAGCGATCAAAGTGTTAAAAATCATATATGACCGGCTAGAGAGAAATCAACATTTAATTAAAAATTAAATGGATCTCATCTTAACCATTTCGTCTCAAGAAAATTTGATTCATCATATTTGCATTTAATTTTATTGGTAAAGTAAAATCAATAAATTTATATAGTAAAGTAAATACAGTTAATAATTTTCAAATTTTTAAGTTCTTTCATGATTCTTATTACACATTAAGCTAAATTAACGCAGCAAATAATTAAACTGAAGTACTTGTTAACCAATATTTGGTGCTTTTAATACTTTTCCTAATAAACTTAAATATATTTTTAATGTGACTATTTTATATAAGTGGTTAAAAAATAATATCTTAGTGTATTTTTAACATGCTAAAAGGAGGAGTATTTAAGGAGGTTCTGAAGTTACGGATTACACAGAATTAAAAAAATTAAAACCATATAGACACATCAATAAACTGAATTTTAATTTTTTAGTTATTGTTAGAATTGTACTTATTATTGAGTCAAACAAATATTATACAAAGTATAGTATCAAAATTATTATTACTTATCAATGAACTTAATTTATAAATTTACAAATAATTGCATTGTTTTCAATTTTTAATCTCAATATTAATCTGTTTATGTTAAAATTTAATAATTTAATTTTGTTTTGAAACAATCAAATTTAGAACACTTATTTGAAATTGATATTTTAATTTTAACACGCGTAATTTCATATTTAAAAAAACAATAATACTACATAAGGTGAATAATTTTTTTAAATGTTAATTATGAACAATTTACAAGCAAGAAAACATATTGTATGCACTACTTGTTCAATGCATACATTAAACATACAATACATAACTAATAATAGTATTGAGTAAAAAGATAAGGAGGTATTTTAACTAACAACCCCGTCACCATTTAACAAAAAGGAATTAATGAAAAAAAAATTGAAATTAAATATTACTAAAACCAAATGAAATTTTTTGGGTGAAATTATTATTATTATTGTAATAATTTAATAAAGCAATTCTAAAAAAATTAAAACATTAAATTTGTTAATTTAGTAGCCAAATAAAATTGTTAATAGCATGAATAAATTTAATTATACAAGTTTGAAAAAACGGTTTATTTAATTTATCATGGGATTTTAAATTTTGAATGTTATAAATTAGGATATGAAATTATAAACTTATAAAGTTCTTAGACCATGTGACATGTGTATTGTAAAATATAATTTGTGAACATATATGTTTATCTTTTTTTTAATAAAAATAAGTAAAACTGATTATGTTTTTGTGCATCTAGTTAATTAAGTTATAATGAGTAAAAATATGAAGGTGAAATTGAACCAATTATGAGCAAAATACGACCCAACAGCCGACACTTACCAATCAGTAAATGATCGTTCAAGATTTCTTCATGATTGACCTCTTCCTCAACTAAGAAATTATAATTCATAACTTTTAATTCTGATAATTTAGAAATTACTCTTTGTTTATATCTCAAAATAAAATATTTAAATTTTATATATATATATATACATGTGTGTATAATAAATATCCAAATTATTAATAAATAATAAAATAACTAAAATCAATTGAAAGATATATCTTACTTTTAGGTGTTATTATCTCTTGATCTTCTAATAATGTTTCTAAAACTGAAGAATTATCAATTTGAGTGGACGAATCAATAGATGCATTATATTCTTCATTACTGTTTGTTAATGATCGAGGTAAACTATTAAATCCAGCTGTAAATTAGTATTAGATAATAAAATTAACAAAATTTGAAAAAGTTAAAAATATAATTAAGTAAGGATTTAAAAAACTTTAAATAAAATGCAGAATTAATAAAATTATTTTTAAAGTTATGCCACAGTATTTTTAAATTACCTAGTTAATACAACACAAGGAACCTTTTTCTTTAAAATAATTGAATTTTCCTATTATTTAACACTTTAATACTTTATAAAATAAACAAAAATAAACATGATTATGATTACATACCAACTTGATTGATCACAATGTTAGATGGAGTAGCAGGTTCACTTGATGATTTTCTTCTAAGGCTACCAACACGTGTAACTGATGGAGATTCTCTGGTGATTGATAAATCTTCTAAAATTTCACGTTCAACACGACCACTATATTTAAATTTGGTACCCCATGAAAAGAAGCCTCCACCAGAAACTACATTAGGAACATCAGAGCTCGAAGGAAATCTATAACATAAAATCAGATTTAATCATTTTATTTTTTAGATTAATTTATATTATTTTGACATGATAGTTAATAAATATAGAGTAGTCAACAAATTGTATCCTTAGATCAGATCACATATAGTTAAACCATAATAGTTTAAATTATATATAATCTTATAATCTACGATTACAATTATTTGACAAAAAAATAAAAAACCTACGTGAAAAATAGCATTTGTTCAACAGCACATTTCCATACATGCCGACATGAAGAGCCTCTAGGACATTTGAAACCAATTGTTTGTTTTTTCTAGAAATTAAATAAAATAATTCATATAATCAATTATTAATATAACAATCATATATATATTATTTAACAAATTCTAACAATAAATTTTTGAAGATATAAGTATTTTATTTGGCAAATAATATTATGAATAATTTAGTATTTTAAAGGGGTTATCATGAGCCACGACATTACTGTTTGAAAAAAAATTAATTGTATCTAACATTTCAAAAAAATAAAATGTGTTAAAAAGTTTTCTTTTGAAATTAACTATTTTAATTCAAATTAATATTTAATCAATCAAATGTTATAGCATTTAAATATTTCATACATACCCGTTTGTGGACAGGATTTCTTTATCATCAAGGGCATAATATATTTATTAGTTCTATAATAATATTATCTAGATGAGTTTCTTATTTAAAATAATAATTTATACAAGCATTATAGCTGATTAATAAATTAATTTAATGCTAGTTTAGTGAAATATGGTAATGACATAATGACAAAAAAATAAAAAAATATTATTAATTTAGGATACGTATGTTAAATTAATTACTAATCCAAAAAAGTATTTCAGTAAATAAAAACATAATAAGTATTAATATATAATGAAACATAAATGTCAATTTCTAATTATGTATAAATATTGGGTTATGGTGTATCGTGCAATTTAACATGATGAGCTATCAGTTTTTAATTTTTATACTATATTTTTAATCTTTGAAATGGCATATATACACAGAATGTCTACCCAGTTAACATGGCCATACAATTAATAGTAGATAACATCATAATGTCATGACCATACTGGATAAAAACACTGTGGAGTGAACTTATAATATTGTATAGGAAATTTTGAATGAAACATTGTAACTAGCTAAAGTAAAAACAAATAAAATTCTAAAAGGTAAATCGTTTTTCAAATAGATTTTGTCTTTATAAATTAAATGATATTTACATTTTTAAATTACATTACTATAGCTGTATAGTATTTAACAAAAAAAAAAAAATTAAAAAATAAGAAGTATTAAATTAGAGATTTCTATCTAAGATTTAGAGCTTTTTAACCAAATGTCTAGTTATAAATACAAATAATTATTTATCCAATTAAACTCTACATATATTTTTAGTTTTACAAATAAAAGTGTTCAGATTTATTGCATACTATATTGCAGCTAAATAAGAAATGCATATAATAATATGTAACATTCTTTGTCTGAAATCAAACAAATTTTTGGAGTAAAATATATTTGTACAGTACTTATTGTTTAATTTTTTTTTAAGTACACCTATCTACATATTATATAATAGTGTTTTAAAAATTTGCACAATTTCAGACTTTATATATATATATATATATATGTATATACATTATATTTCTATAAACATTGATAAATCAATGATTAAAGATAAAGTAATACAGAGACACAATAGTAACAAATTTTAAGGTGTTTTATATAGCCTGATTATTAAGAAAAAAAATTAAACTAACATAAATAATCAATACTAAATACCATTTTCAGAGTTTAATTTGTTGACTAATCAATCACATAATAATGAAATTAATTTGAAATATAATGAAGCATTTCATTCAATATTAATAATTGTAGGCTATAATTTTAGTCGGCGCCATGAAAACTGGCAGCTAGCCGCCGTCATACCCCATACTCCACCTCAGCCCGTAGATAGTGATTCTCCTTTTAAGGTGTAATTTTGCTGTAGTTCACTAGGCGTGTAACTTCAGCAAAAATACTATTGCTTAATTTATCAAATGTTAGTCCCTTATTTTTTTTATCGTATGTCATACTTTTGCCCCTGAATACCCATTTAATGAGAAAATTACATTGTATGCGTAGTATTTTAAAAAGCGCGGCAAATGATACTGAGAATCACTATCACAAAATATCAGCTTGGGGCATGACGGCTAGTCGCCAGTTTTCGTGGCGCTGACTATACCAAAGTATTAGAATTGAAAATGCAATGAGAATGTTATTTTTTTCTTATTGTTACTATTGGGCTCTTTTAACTATTCTAAATATAATAAAATTACAGTAACTACCTTTATTCTCTGATCCTAAGAAGCATGTAAATAGTAAATACATAAAAAATACTTAAATACAGTAAATAAACTAAAATACAAAACTTTAAATTATAAATATTACAAAATAAGTTAAATTTTTTGAATGGTTAAAATATATAAAATACCTCATTAAGAATGACATGAATGATGAACATTTTACCCTCAAAGTTAATTTTTTGAACTTGTGACCAACTAAAATGATTCATTTTCTTACTGCCTTGGAATGTAAGTATTCCAGTATGATTGATACCCAAATAAAGTTGATTGCCTCTTTGATCCTAAAAATATAGGACAAATATTAATGGTTAGCTATTATAATAATATTATTTTAGTGTTTACTTTAACAGCATGAGGATCAACACCATATGTATCTAAGACACACGCTTTTTTCAAAAACATAGTTTCTACTTCAGCTGCAGTTTTTCCTTTCAATTCATTTTTATGAATATCCATTATTTTTTCTTCTAATTGCAATGTCTGTTTCAATAATATTTTTAATTCATTCACATAATTATCAATATGTTCTTCTGGATTATAGTCACCAAGTTCAGCTAATAATGGCAAAGATTAAACACTTATAATAATTTTAAAATCGTATTTATAATTATTACTGTTAAAAGTTATTTTTAAAAGTTATTACCTTGTAATATATAAGCTCCTAATAGAGCAGCTTCAGATGTGTTACAATATAGTCGCCCATGTAATAAATCTCTTTTTAATTGAAGATAAATTTGATAACGAGTAATATCTTCTTTTAAGCGGAATGGATTTGGTGGATAAAATTTCACACGGAAGCTAAATAAAATATTGTCTGCTTCCATATCTAAAATATAAATAAATTTAAATATATTATAATACACTTATACAATAAAAATCAAACATTGACAAACCTTTGATTTGTTTAAAAATTGATTTTGATGGTTCAAGCCAATGCTGAAAATATAAATACAAGATTAGTATTCCACATTTCATAATTCGAAATACAATCTATACCATTTAATGTAATGAACCAACTTAAATACAGTTAAATATTATGTTAAATCAAACCAATTTGTTTAATTGAATATCTTTAATTTAAAATCATTACATTAAGTAGTATACATTTTAGTTATGAAAATGGATTTACCCTTTGGCGTTTACTATCAACATAACGTAAACCAAAATAATCTTTCTCAATCAAATCCAACTGTTCACAAACACGAGTTATCAAACTACTGCCTTTTTCATTTATCTATAAAGAAAAGAAAAATAGACATTATTGTTAGGTAAACATATTAAAATTTAAACAGATGTAAGTAAAACAAAATATGAATTAGCTAACATGTATACATTGAATATTTTAGCTGAAATTTCAACAATAAAAATGTATTTGTTACAAATGTATATTACTATTTATAATAACAATCTATCTTCTATAACTAATATTTTGATATTATCAAAGTAATGAAATAAGTAAATGTATACAATTTTTTTTTCAATATTATGATTGTACAAAATATATGAATTTAGGTAATTTTTTCTAATAACTTTAATTTAATTGTTTTTTTTTTTTTTTGGTTATTATTTATATTATTTAAATATCATGAATAAGTAACTAAATATATAATATAAATACATACAAATTTAAATGTATTATACACATTTAGATACTAATACATTATATTTGAACTATTTAATAAATACTTTATTTATAAGTGAAAGAAAGTATTCAAATACCATTTATGTGAGTTAATAAAAATAATTTTAAAAATTCCGAACAGAAAGTTTGGAGTCAAAGCATGATGTACATACTTAATGTGATATATTAGGTAAGGCAAGTATTATATTTATTACTTTGAGTAAACATGTATTATTTATGTACTTAGGTATTAAGTAAATATTAATATGAAATTTGATATTCATCATAAATTAAAATAAAGCCATGATTATGAATACTTAAACTTTAAATGAATATTTATCCTTAAAATTTACAAATTTAAATTTCAAATAAATTGTTAACTATGTATGACTAAGTTAGCAATTAACATTTCATTCTTCATTCTTAAAAAAATATACAGACAACAAAAACAACTGTTTTCAGAATCATTTTTATATTTGACTAGGTACAATAGTTACTAGGTTGCTTTTATGATTTTATACTATCTAATCATAATTTTTCAGTCTCCTAAAAAATCAAAGAACAAGAAGCATAACTCTTAATTTATTTCTATAATTACTATAAATATTGTGCACTCATGTCAAGTCTAAATGAATTAGACGATAATAATATGACACAATTTGTTGGTCATTTATTTATGTATTAATTTAATAATTAGGAAATTAAATTAAATAACTTTATTACAGGGTCATCAAAAAATGTTACATATCTAGCAAATAGTGCATTATACAATAAAGTACATATACCTTATTATGAATTCTACGTTTCATAATCATTTAATCAGGTACTAAAAAATGTATTAAACTTTTAGAACATACTGTATATAATAATTTATAAAATCATAAATGTTATTCAATTCATTAATAAAACCATTGATTAAATAATATAGTCAGTGATAAAACTATGCTAATTGCATATCAACATAATTATTAACATTCAATACCTTACATATATTATCATTTTTTATGATGTTATAATAAATTAATTTTTTTTATGGCTATTTGGACATTAATTTTATACAAATAACATAAACATATATAGATATATTATAAAACATTCTCAAATGTGGAACATTATATTAATATTTCACCCATGATATGAAAGCAACTTGATAGATAAAAAGAAAACATTAACAATATGTTATCTATATTAAACATGTATTTAAATTTATGATATAGGTATACATCATACTAATAAAATTAAAACATTTTATTTATAGATATAAGTAAACAACCTGCAAGTTAATTGAAACAAGCTATAAACTTTTAAATTAAAAATTAAAACTAAAATATAATCATCGACATAATTGTCTTGATAAATATTTCATTTTCACTAATCAGGTTATTTTATGCATCTATACGTTCATTAAAATATGGGTAGGTACATGTGTTTGCTATCATGGATAACATTAATTACATATTGCAAAACGTTCGCATATGAATAACAGTACAATTGTAGCAAGCATTAAGGTGACCTTTTGATGAACTGTTATGTTGTTACAAACTACTCGATAAAGTCCAGAGAAGTTATTTTTTCAGGCACACTAGCAAACGATATACAAGCATTGCATACAAGGTATGATAAAAAAGTAATGAGAATTAATAAATTTAGTATTTTAAATTTATTTTGGGTTTTCTAATAAATTGTTTTTATCTTATTAAAGATAAATGTCCTAATATGCATGTAAAGTTTCAGCTTCATTGGACATTTAATATGTGTTTCACAAGCTACTAACTACCTATATAACACATTTGATGATTTAGTGTATATCAAAAAAGAAATAAAAAAGAATTTATACCATATATTATTATTTTATGTAAAAAAAGGGAACTAGGAAAGTTAATAAAGTAATGCGAATATCTTAAAAGGCTATAAAGACATTGATGGTAATTAAAAAACCAGAAGACCAAATCAATATTTAATAAAAGTGTTGATGACATTAAAACTCATTTGAAGCAATTTTATTCGCCCTGCAATTAAATTTTTACCAAAAACAAAATCATTTGATAAATAGATTTTCAGTTAAAACCAAACTATTGCAATTGTATACACCAGGCATTTTTTTGTTTTAAAAAGTAAAAAAGACTTTGAAAGGACAACTATACAGAATTAGCGAAAAAAACTAAAATAGATACCACTAAATACATAACTATCACAAGTAATTTAATAAATCGAAAAGAACGTTGGCATAAGTGGCGTGTTATTTATATAGATAGAGAGTGCCTACTTTTAAGTGTACAATATATAAGTATTGGCGAACAAATAAATAAGTACTTTTTGATGAATATGAAAAATCTCATTACCTTTTGATCACACCACATGTACAATGTGTAATTAAACCGAACAGTAAAAGCAAACTGTAGACTCATACCTGAAACTCGGTGTCCAGCAACTGGGTGTCGTCCAACAGGCGGACGGTACACTTGATCGGCGCATTAGCCGAGCTCTTGCTGCCGAACTTCATCATGGTAATCGCGGGGCGGCAGCAGGACAGCGGCAAACAATCCACTGCGAAGATCTGTGGTCGCGAAAACAAAAACGAAAATGAGAAAAAAAAACTATGTACATCAAATTGTATCAAACGAAATAAAAGAAATTTGACATGGGGGGGGGAGAGAAAATAAAAAAAAAAAAAACGTTGGCGCAACGATTTCAAAAAAATCAAAAACCAATCGTACGTCGGCGCGGCGGGCCGAACAGGGGGGACACGGCGGAGCGACAAAACGCAGGTAAAAGCCGCGACGAGGTTATGACATAAACAATAATAACCCGGGGGACAGTAAACGATATTCACGCCGTGTGAATAAATCAATGAACGAACACGCGCGCGCCGCCCAGCTGTCCTCGGACGTGCACACGCGAACGACTGTATGGTTTTTACACGAACCTGTGTCTGCCCGATGCCTCTCACGACGACGACGACGACGACGGCGGCGGCGGCGGCGGGCGCGCGCGTAAGGTTTCGCTAATCGTTGTCGACGGCGGCCGTTGGTGATTCGTAGTGGTCGTCTCAACCGCTGTCGAACATTCGAATGTTTGCCCGGCCAAACCGCGTGGGAAGGTGGTCGGTCGGTCGGTCGATCGCGGCCGTGGTTTCGACGGACGGCGCGTACGAGGGCCACTGGCGTGCTGTGCGGCTGTACCTGACACCGGCCGAAACAACAATAATGTTCGTCGCGCTCGCGGAGATTACGGCCTTATCTCGGCCGCCCCCGTCCCCCCCGCCCCACCACGAACGAGATACGGGTTTGTTTACACGCCCACGACGTCGGGTCTCGCGCGGTTACAAAACAACGACGACGACGATGTTTAATAATAATAATAATAATAATAATGATTATTATCGATAACAATAACAACAATCCGAAACGGTCGAGGCGGTGGGTTCCGGGGGACGTGCCAAAAACGTTCCCCCGGTGGTGAAATTTGTAGGTGATTTATGACGTTTGTAATTATTGTGCTGCCGGCGGAAATCTCGACGTTTCGGCGGTCCTTTCGCGTGTCCGAAACGACGGGAAATTTATTTTTAAGGAACACCATATACCGTGGTACGTAAAAGCCGCTGTTCACTCGTTGTGAACGCTTTAGGACCGAAGAAAACATTCTGTACGAACAGAACAATAGAATATACCGAATAAACGGTTCAAATTTAAAATAGTATCATATTAATATGATGACTTTTAGTATTTTTTCGAATCAAGTTAAATTAAAATCTTACGTTAAAATATACCTACCTAAATTTATAAACGTTATCCCGCGAGTCGTCTTAATGGCTTGGATTTGACCGTCACTGTTGATAATAATAATACACTAGTGCAATTATTAATATTAGGTTGTTATTAGGCACACGCGAATTCAGGGACAAGAGCGGGGGCGGGGACCTTCTGCGAGACTTTTCGAAAGTATATACGGTAATTTCCTCCCCCTCCCAAACGTTTTTTTTTGGCGGTCGAATGAACACCGGTGTCCCCGACCGCGCGGAGACCGAGTTTCGTGATACGGCGGCGGCGCTCTGACGGGGAAGCCGGTAATCCCATACACTTTTCAGCGTTCCATTAGGGGTTGGCGTCGCCTACGACCGAGAATACATAAAATTACTTACTACGATGCTTGTACTCGATTGCTGAACGACGACAATGACTGCGAGTTGCTGCTGCGTAAATGCGTAATATTACGTTTGGCGTTTTCGACCGCCCGTGACGGCGGTAGCACGGCGTTTGCCACTAGCCCGCGCGATACGCTATCGCCGCACAGCGTTTGACGACGGCCCGTAACGATCGTTGTGTTTTTATTTATTTTTTTTATTTACGTCTCACATAACATTACTCCATTAGCGCCGGCAGTCGGTTCGCCGGACCGGAAACGCGGGACATCCGACGGACGGCTGGAAAACGCCGGCGCGGCGAGTCGAGTGTCCGGCTCTCCGCGGTCGCGAGCGCTGGCTACACTGGGCCAGTGCGACCGGCCGTGGGTTGGCACCAGTGTCGGGGCCACTCGGCGGCGGCCGCGCGCCACTGATAACGGCGGGCCTCGGCTCGACCGGGCGGCCTGGATTTCACTATCAGCCCGTATCATTTGTGTTTTGACCGGCGTACGCGATGGCTGCTCCCGTATCCAGCGTAGTGGTGCTCGACAGAGGCAACAACACGACATGCACCATCAACTTGCACGGTAAATTCGCGTTTAGGGCAGGTTGGGGGCGGTGATGTCCCGCGTCCCGGGGGGACGCCGACGGCGACAGTCTGGACGTTCCTCGGGGGACGCGCCCGCCGCCGCCGTTATCGTCGCCCCGGCCTTGGTCACCTTTCTTTTTATTAAATTAATATAATTACTTCGTAGACGACCCGCGATTTAATAACGATAACAATTTTGGGCATTTGTGTATGTGTGTGCCCCTGAGATGATCAGAGATCCGCTCATGCACCTTGACGATCGAAGACCTTTTTCCTATTTTTTATTTTTGCCCCTCTTCGATGATTTGTTATTGTTGTTGGGCCCGTTCTGACATTTTTTGTTTATATATTTTTTTCTTATACTCCAACAGGTGCCACCGTGGTCTCTTGGAGGGTCAACAATCAGGAACAGTTGTTCGTCAGGTGAGTGTTTCAATGACTTTAATGATTTTAATAGTTTATAATAAATATTCTTAACCGGGTAGGTATTGAGAAATAAATTATAGTACTGGTACTTATATCTTGTGATCGCTTGCAAAACGTTTTTGGAGCGTTTCAAAATTGAATTTTTTCGAAAAACATTGGAATTGCCAGTTAACTAGTTTACCCCGTTACCTATCTATGCCTTGTGCGATCCATACACTACACGATAAATCGTACGACTAGACGTGCAACAGTTATAGGTGATAATAATTACAACATGTAGTGGGTATGTGATTGACCTCGCACACTACTAAAACTTTTTGTACAATTCGTTGTTTTTGTAACCTATTGGATAGATACAATAATATTCTATAACGTAATATTAATCATTACAGGTGTATTTTATTTTTTGGCGTTTAGTTTTTTATTATACCTTTAGGGTGGGTCAAATATCGGGGAAAAAAAAATAAATATTTTTGTTCCTTCGTATATATAAAGTACAGGAAAATGAAATCTTTTTCCATATAAGAAAATGGAATGAAATTTGGTTATTAGAAAGAAATGTTCATATTAATTTATTTTGTGAATTATTATAATATAATAATGGTAATTATGACAAATCGATTATACCTGTCGCATTGAGATTTATACATGTTAGATAGAACTTATCTTGACGAACCTCATACGATAGATTTAAATCCACTTATCGTTCTACACGTTGTTCAACAATATCATTCAGATTACGATAATTGTTTTGAAAATCGTACTAAACCAAGTTGTACACTCTATCGTGAAATGTATTGCATTTTGTATGAGTAGGTATGTGTATATATTCGATTCGCGCGAAATCTGCGCGTGGACTCGCAGGTATAGATGTACTCAACACACGAGATCTTCGCGGGACACGCCGCGTGTCGTTTTATGTCTGAAATAGTTATCTCGATTATATTTAAATATTACTATATTGTTATAATCAAAACTTCTTTAGTCATGTTTGTGGTAAATTACTTATGCGTATAGTTTATTTAGATTATATTATTATATTATACATATAGCTTATAGGTAGTATATTATTTATAAATCAGTCTTTTAAATATTCATAGGTAACGATACAGTTGTTTCAAAATTTGTATTGTATTTTCTAATATGTACTATTATTCCGCGTCATCAATTGATTGCATAAAATATATCTTTTAGGTATATTTATAAATAGACACTTGAATTGTTTAATAGACAAATTATATTATTATTATTAAAATTGTTCATATTAGTGATGTATTTACATATGGATATCAAACAACGGAAAATACAAAATTCCCTTATATACAATTGTAGGGTTTGCTGGATTATGCTTATTTAGGTCAATAATATAATTATGCCTCGTATTGTTTACATTAGATAGTTAGTTGTAAAATATAAATAAATTAGCTAGTTTGTAATTATTAAATGTACCATTTGCTTTAGTTCATGTTAGGATTAAAATTAAATTTAAATAAAAAAAATATACAAATCAAATAAATTTCTTTAATGTCTAATGTCTATAGTTACATTGGTCTTAACCGGGCCGTCAACCATGTATAATATATTATAGTTCATATTGTTCGAAATGTCTATTATATTAACCAAGTATCGCGTATTTTCAATTAGTTAATGTAAATAGTAATATACTATGTATATCTATATATAGGTAGATATCTTTATCTTTATTATAAATTAATAAAATATACTGATATAACAATCTAAATCCTGTGCTAATGATTATTATTTTATTTAAATTTAACACCTAAAGTGTTTACTAAGCGTGCTTAGTAATGAACGAGTTTTTATAGTTTCTAATGATGCTGTCTAATATGTGTATTAGTTTCTGTATGTAACATAATTTTAAAATATTATAAAGCAATCCTTAATAAATTCCCCAATCAAAACAATACATAAACGTAAAATATACTCATAAACAATTTAATTTGAATTAAATTAAATTAAATTAATGTTGAACGTGACTTTAAAATATTAAACTGATCTATTGAAAAAGTTTAAGTACCTACTTATAAAGTATTAACTTTAGAAAAGTGGAATAGTGCTTAAACGAGTTCATAAAATCTTTTTCGAATCATTCCCTGGAGATGTAAAAAAAAGCTAAAAATTAATCTGTAAAATCATCGTTGGCATTAAATAAAAATAATTCTACCATATATTAGGTATGTATTGTTACACAATAAATTGTTCATACTAGTATAGCATGCCACGGAAAAAATTACATCATTACTACTGTTAAAATACTTAAGTAATGTTTAAAACATGTTTGTATTTAATTATTTATCAATAAGTAGACGGTATTTAGGTATCTAACCAAAAAAACCGATCTAAAACCATAACTGTATGGTTAGTTAGAAAAAATACTCAATACAACTAACATTTTGGATTCTTTTGAACACGTCTTGGATTATATATTTTAATTATAAATTATAAATAGTAAAATTTTTATATCTAATATTAAATTAATTTAAATTACTTAATTTTTTTAAACTAATCATTTGTTTATAAAATAAAAAATGTACCTGACTAATTCAATATTTATTTTTGATGTACAAACATTTTAATTAATGTAGAAATATCACCCTTTTTCTAAATTAACTATAAACAAATTCTGGCATGGTCATGTCGATAACGCCAGAGTATAATAAACTGTAAGCTTTGATTTATTTGTTTTAAGCGGATTAAACCAAACAAAAAATAGAAACGAAATTGTTTTTAAATTGATTTTTAGTTCAATTTAGATACCAGTGCCTATAGAATAACACATTTGGAATAAGTTATTTTTGACCTCTAAATTATCTCCATGCGTAAAAATGGAAAAGGAATTGTTGTTGTAAATTGGTGATTACCCAGCATATTATATTATATTTTGAAAAGACCTTTTTAACAAACAGAACTGAAAAAAATGTTCGGTTTTCAAGGCCAGTAGATTTTTTTCCATTTAGTCTCGTAATAAAGTTATAAAACGTGTCAAAAGACCAACAATAAAGACCGTGAAATTTGTTCGTTTTATTCTTACAATGGTTCCTAACTTAAAGGTAGGTCCTTTTTTTTTCTTTTTTCAAATACGGTAATAAAAATCGTGTAGCATTTATTCTTGTAGTATAAATATATTTGACACGCTGGATATTATACTGCAAGATGCGTGTTTAAGAAGCAAGGGTAAAAACATTTTATTTTTTATAAAACTTCGAAGAATTTCGAGATGTATGAAATTCTTAAGAGTGCATTTAGATTTCAAATTTAAATAATACATTTCCAATATCGTTTGACATAGGATATTTTGTTTTAATAAAATGACCATTAAAAAATATGTTATATAGATTTATGAGATAGAAAATCGTTTATGATTTTTGGTAATTTTAGAAGGAATTCAATAAATACAATCTGTATGTAATTAAATCACTAGTTTCTAGATCTTGTATAATTTTCAAAATATTTTGACTTTCCTTGTATTATTTATAAATATTTAAAATTTTCAAGTTTTTTTTTTTTGTTTAATATTGATTAAATAATTTTAGTTGGTCTAAAATACCGGACAATTTAACACTAATTTTTCATATATTATTCTTTCACAAAAAAAATATCGAAAATTCGTAGTCATCGTTTTTTTTATAAACGTTTGAATCTCAAATATTGACATACTTGATAAAAACACGAACATTTTTGTAGTTAAAAATATATTTAACTCTCAATTTCACTACTTTAAGCTTGAAAATGTTATACAAAACTCTGCTTAAGTTTCTCCTTCTATATAAACAAAAAAGAAAGAAAGGAAAAGAAATAACTAGAAAAGTCGTAGAGTTTTTACGAAGTTAGAATATTGAATTATGACGAAATCGTGTATAAGAATGTATTTTTACTAAATTATATTAATTTATTATTCTAAAAATATTAGTTGTAGTGATTTAAAATATTTGTTGAATACTTACATTAATCTTTTATTGGTTGGCACTTGAGAGCTAAATTAAAGCGAAAGAGGTAGTCTTGCAAATATTTTGTAAAGTCTCCTCCAAAACTATTTTCATTTGTCTAAATCTATAGAGTTTTCTTATCTTTTTTCTTCGAGTTTTGACTCTATTACAAATCGGTGAATATGAAGTACTTGGATGATATTTCAGAAAAAAAGTAGTGTCATTTTCATTATTTTCTACAATTTTTAATTCACAGTTTTGTAGTTATTTTTTTTTTAGTCAATTAAATTTGAAAGTATTATTTTTATTTTAACATATATTTGGTATTACTTAATACTGTTAAATTATTATGTATTCTGATCTCACGCCAAGTTGTATAAATACTCATATAATTAACATACATATTTCTAAACACTTCATTTTGTATTTAACTGTTTAATATCAACTTAACTATCACCTATAAATTCTCAGAGGGCATTGCCATTGTTGACTCTAAGTGAATACACGTGTAATACACTTAATATGTTTAATAAATCGTCTTAATTTTTAAAATAATTTAAGTGTAGTATTTATTTATATAATATATTATACTTAATCAATGTGTATGAGTATCTTACAATGCTAATCAGATTTTAAATATTAAAAAGTTAAATTGCTATTTTTTAACACTGTTTTGTTAAACTTGGTATTTATTTTATGAAAATAAATTTAAATCATTTACATAACCATTTTCATATTTCTATAACTAAATAACGAATTAAAATTAAATTTAAAATTTATTCCTACCTATATAATTTATTTTTATATATATCTTGGTTGTATTTGCATTGTAGTTTTTACAATTTTATATTTTATTCTGTTAATTTATTCTTATTAATTAAGTATATTTTATGAATAATAAATAATTAACAGATAATAGGTTATTCCAATAAAAAATGAAAAGTATTTTATTTAAGGGCTGGAAATTCGTAAAAAATACTGAAAAGTTTTTAAAGACAATTTAAAGCGAAATTTGTGCAGCTGGCAGATAAAGGGTTCCGTTGTTATTTTTTCACCCCTCTGAGGGTGTGGCAGCCTGGTAATGACTGATGAAGCATTTATCCCGCGTAAGGACCCTCTCTCGCTCTGTCCAAGTCATTGTCGTCCAACATCTTTTGACTGATAGCCTAGGCTCGGATCAACCCTTGAGCCTCGTTAATCAGATTATAACTCCTCCCTTTGTCCCTCAAATACTGGAAGACAAGCACACGAGCTGCTTAAAAGGTAATAAGGTGGAATTTTAAAAGACGCAAATCACCGGGTTTTGATGGATGAGAATTAATTTTGTTACTTTACCTATATGTTGAGCATGTTACATTTTTTTTAATTTAAATATCACTTGAAATTAAAGACCAGACATAAAAAAGTTTTTTGACGCATTTGTCAGTAAATGAGGTTGTACACTCTTATCATTAATTTTGTATGTACATTATATGTATATGTATATATATATTAAATCTACTTATTTTAAAAAAAATTGTCAAATATCAGTCAATATTACATTTTCATTAATTCGTTTATCTGATAATTAACAAATAAAGTATGTGTTCGCTAGATATTAATTAGTAATGAAGGTTTTTATGTGTTTTAAATATATTATAAAAAAGTATACAGAGAATTAACTATAAAAACGACCTTTAATGTATGATTTTTGTACAATAATACTATGAGAATTAGATATATATTAATATAATGTTTTTTTTGTATGAATTATAATTTATAATATTTATTTGATTTTTATAGTAATTTTGATTCATTCAATATGACTAAATCTTCTTTTCTTTTATCCGTAATTGGTTTTTAAACATTAATTTTAATATATTAATCAGATTGATAATTATATTTATTTAATTTGATTTAAATTTTTTACTAATAAAATAACAACTTTAAATCTTATTATCTTGAATATTTGTATTCTTAAGTACCTAACATTATTTACATCAATACGACAATACATCATAAATTTATAAGACACAACTTTATGTATTTATAAGTACGATTGAAATATTTGAAATATAATTATAAGGGCGTGGAATTTTATGTGCTAATAAACAATGATATATGAGCGTAGGTACGCACTAAAAAAAGATTAAATATACAGTACAGACAAATCCAATCATTTTTTTATAAAATTATACAGGAATGCATTTCAAAAATACTTAATTATTCAGAAATCGTAATAATTTGAAGAAATGCATATTTTTTTATATTTAGTTTTTTTTTCATAACAAATTTTTAATTAAATTTTATCAAAGTTAAAATATTGATAAAATGTCGATACTAGCGATGTAATGTCAATGACAATAATAATTGCATTCAAGTGTAAAAATAAATCTTTTGTTATTGAACAAATATTAACCGGGTCGATCATAACAAATGTTCAACTTTTTGGCAAACATTTCTATTTGAGAAAAAATAATAATGTAGTTTAGTTCAATCTAAATAAATTGTATATATTGACCAATCATAGTTATTAAAATGTCTCTTCAAAACCAATTTAACGACCAATTTATTTGTATTATGCAGGATATTATGGTTAGTGGCCTTTATTTCTATGAATCTCCTCTACTTCAAAAAGATAAAAATTTTAATAAAGGTAACTACGCTCAATTTTTTCGTTCAATTAAAAAAAAATATTAAGATAAATTTTATACCTACCTTAAATCATGATTGTGGGGTATAATAAGAAATATTAACAAATTTAAATTTATTGGCACTTATTTATTGATTTTTAATATTAAAAATTAATTTTAATAAGTACTTGTTTTTTTGGCTGAACTTTCATAGTGGTTTTCGTATTTTGACATTTTTAAACTGAAGATACAATTATTAGTATGAAATAATATACATAGTTGTGCAAATAAAATAGGTATATCAATATCCAATAATTGTATATGTTTGCCTAAATATTGGGAAAATAATACCCTTAAATCCAAAATATTCACCTATGACGTATCACTATAGTTGCTTTGTAAAATATTAAAAACAAAACATTCAATGTATATTGTACTCGTATTTCTGTGTATCATATTCAATTGTTATTTTATATTCATTTAGGTGTTATTTGTGTAATTTAAAAGGAAATCCTTAAATGTCATGTTCTCTTTAAACTCATGCTGAATAAAATACTTTACTCGTGCAATGTCACTGGATTGTGTGTTACATTTTTAAAAATAAAATGAAACAAATTCTGTGTATAAACGAGGTTCCCCGGGAGGTCAAGTGGCACTTGTGAATGTTTTCCCGAGTCGATAATTTCGTCTCGTCGTAACTCTTTGATGTCTAAAAGCCTGAAATGACCCGGCTCGACTCTTGTTTAAATATACGGTGGTGCTCCGACCTGAACATAATAAAGTTGAATAGCATTATTATCAGTGCGCATAGGACGAGATTAAATTTAAGCTTTGACTTTGTTTAATTGGCCCAGTTCGCCGTTTAATTACAATGATTAAATTATAGCATTGACGTTTAACATAATTTAACCTAACCTTTGTTCCCATCCACTATTCGCATTCTACCCTATTGAGCTGTACATGTATAGCTATACACTTATATACACGTATTTTATCACCCAATAATCGTATTTAGGTATATTATAATATATGGGCTTAGTACAACCAATTTTTATAGTAGAATCCCCATTTCCAAAGAGAAACTGGATTTAAAATATTTTATTTATTTTTAATTGGGCCACTTTCAAACGATCTCTTACTTGTATGCAGCATTTGAAAAACTATCTCAAAAACCAATTAAGATATTAAGTAACTTTGAAGTTTTAAATATTAATAAATATATTATTGAAGAATTAAAAAATTAAATAGAAAAATACATTTTATCTAAATTTTAATGAAGTCGTTGTTAAATTTTATGTACGTTCTTTTGTCAATTTGTTAATTATTATTGTTGAAATGTGAATTTTAATTATTGGGGTATGTTAAATGGCAAATTTCACAACAAATTATAAAAAGGTACACTTTTCTTTTGATTTTACCGGTTTGTTTAAGATCAATCAAAAAATATAAATGGGGTATGATAGACAAAGCTCTCCGTGGTACCCTCGATTTTTTTTTCTGAGTGTTAAACGTTTTACAAGGTTTATAATAACATTGGTTATACATATTTTACTATAAATAATATTAATTATAATCAATGATTATAATTTATTATAGGTTGATCATTACAATTTAACACGATTTAACGCCATACTATAGATATGTTATGTAAATTATATTTAACTTTCGTATAACAATGATACACATTAACTACAGCTTTAGACATACAATATACATACATGTTTAATATAATACGAGTATACTATATTATATTACATAGAAGTATTGGCTGTAGATATAATTTGATTTCAGCATTCCTAAACTTTATGTATGCTCGTTTAATTATTATTTATTAAAAATTAATATTTCCAAAGTACTTTACGCAATTTACAATTTTTTTCCCTGAAAATTTACATACGTTTGAACAATCGATTCAACATTGCCATTCAACCCTTTCTCCCTTGGGTGTACGCTGTACCTCTATGGATCACTGAATTTACGCTATTGCTGTGTATCGGCTATAGTCAGTAGTCACCGTGGTTAGTGCACGGTGTGCGGTGGTGGTTAAACTCCCTTCCTCCCAACCACATCGTCTACCCCAGCACAATGTCAGCATCGGCTAATAGCGTTAACGGCGATAATGGCTAGGTTTTTGCTTGTATCCGTTTTGTAATCACTAAGGCGGCTGTTAATGTCGTTCGGTGCGCCAGTCGTATATTAATGGCCAGCGAGCAGGGAGCACTCGGTAATTACACGGTTGTACACGGCCGAACTCTGCGTCCTGTAGTGACTACGGTTTGTGGCGGTGGTTTACGTTAGGCAAGTCCGGTGTGAAAAACAATCGGAGAAAACTTGACGCCACACACCATTACTTTGGTTGGTCCCCCTTTCCCTCTTACTCGATGATCTAAGTTTCCAAGACCCAAAACTGTTGGCCACATAAAATAAATACAACTGTGCTTTAAACTTTCGGTTGGTAATTCATCGTCTCGTATGATAATCCACTTATTGTTAACTCCGCCCAGCTTTATATAGGAAGGTTGACAAACTGAACTCCGTTTAATTCAAATCCTCTTAGTGTTATATTTTAAATATAAATATAGCTGGCTATAATTTATCGTAGTCTTTTGCAATCGAGTATACTCATCGTCATGATTTTTTGTTTTAAATCGATGCAAAAATGTTTTAGAGTTTTCATAAGACTTGTAATATAATGTGTGTCATCCCCATCACATTGAAAACATACCGTGCTTTAATATCTAATCTATTTTAAATTTCTATACTTTTTAAATTCTTTCTTATAAGGTATGTTGATTTTTTAGGTCTAATTTTAATCTCATTATATAATATATTCGACATTAGTACATTGAAAATACATAATATGATGTGTACTATTTTTTCACTCTTGTCTTTACTGTTATCGGTACTCGTAGCATAGATTACATATAATATATTTCAATATAATTTCATGTATACACCACACACAATTTATAGTTATAAAAATGCATATAGAATTTTTTGTTTTGTTGTTATGTAATATTGAGTCCTTTTTCTGTGTGTAAATACTTAGGTGTGTTTTATCTCGAAAAACACGAATATGTTTTTTTTTTTGGTAGATCTTTCGTCGATTATGTATATTTAAAAAGAGTTTTAAATGCTATTTTAGTGGAAAAATAACAATTTTCAAATATGTTTTATGTAAATGAGTAATGCTAACTCGTATATCGTCAATTTAGATATATATATTTATATATAACATTATGAAATATTTGCTTTCAAGACATTTGCTTTGGTTTTGTGTGAATACATAGAACCATTTAAACTTCTATAACTCCATGTAATCGGATTTTCACTTTTATTATTTCTACTATTTCTATGGGTTCAAGCTTTCATCTGCGTTTAACATTATGTACCTATAGTTATACTATATTAGTTTATAATTAAATAAAATATTTATTTTTTTTATTTCTGTATTCAATTAGAATTTAAAAATTACTGTATTTATTTTTTTTATATAACCATTATTTTATGTACATTAATGAGTTTTATATATTGTGACTCCAAAAGTTTAAAAACAAAAATATTGGTTTATTTATATGTGTGTGTATATGTAAACAATTCCAATAAAAAATTAAACATTCTATCATTATTATATTATCTTTATTTATATAAGTAGAATTAGATTAAATTGACGTTTAGGAAAATTAGTTGAAAATTAAATTAAATTTTTATAAAAATGCTTAAATAATATATTATGTAGAACAGAAATAATATTGATTTTGCTATTAACTTTTGCAATTTCATACGTCAATATATACGTAAATATACTTATGAAAAATACACTATTTACAAAAAAAAATTTTTTTCTCTTTTAAATGTTACCAGGTTGTTTATTTTAAGTAATATGTAGTCACAATTTGTTTATTTTCATGTTACAGTTTCTTTGAATATTGAATGTTTACTAACACATGGACACATTGTCAATTAATAAATTAGAGTGAATATAAATTACAATAATTTAGTAGAAAACTGTTGCCTTCAATTTTGCTTAACAATCTAAAATTGTTCATTAAACGACAAATATACGAGTATTGTCTTAACTCTCAAGTTTATAATATGTTTCAATCTTTTGAAGATTTAATTTAGTTTTTAATATTCTTCAATTACAACAATTCATCTACTCTTTTAAATTTCGTACTTTTTGTACAATGTCAAAAGCCTTTTTTTTCTTCGTTCTCTAAACTAAAGTATCTAATAAAATTAAAAAAGTTGAACCAATAAAGAACTTATAGGTATATTATTCTACAAAGTTAAAAAAAAACTTCCATGATAAAAATCGTATAAATTAATTTCCTTGAAAAAACCTTTAACATTTTTATCACTATTGCTCAAAAATCATTGATTGGTTGTACAATTTATTTGTAATAGTTATTTCGTTTTTACTGCTCTTAAATATTGAATGTAACGTTAACATTTAAATGCATTGTTACTTAAATAACTACTGTATTGCTCGTTTTATTAAATTCAATCGTTTTCAGTAATGTGGATTTATTATATTCGAAGAAAATTAATCAAATCCCATGTTTTTTCTATGATTATTTTTAAAGTTACAACTAATAATAACTTAATAATTTGCTATAATATTATGTTTATTGTATTACTACAGTTTATGTCTATAAATTATTTGTATGTTCGTGTCAAATAATGCCATAATATGTAAGACTCGACATTAATTAGTATGCCTACTGATTAATAAAACTATAACTAGCCAGCAATATCATAGAATATGTGTACGTTTGCACGTATAATCGATAAACATGTATAATTGTATCGTTGTCGTAGTACGCGAGACCAATTATGGTACTTAACTCAATAATATAGGTACAATAATAGTATCTACATATATTTTTAAATAGACAACACACAGCCATTATTTTATTATAACCACAGTATCCTTTTTATAATAATTGTCTCGCATTGATTAGTATGCATCGTGGACGCCCATGATATCATTGAAACTACTGTTCGGTTGCATAGTAATAGTTGCCGGTTGCGGGGTGAAGTGTTTTGTGTTATCTCTGGCGTTCCATCTCTTTTCAGCCGCAAAATCCGTTTTACTCTACGACACGAACACTCCCGCATAATACACACGTACTGCGTAATATTGTCGTTGTGATTTTCTGAATCGCGACGATAATTTATTACGCTGGCGCGATTGCGGTGCTGCTTCTGCGCCGTATGTACATGTATGTGTGTTTACTAAAATTTAATATATGTGAGGGCCTGCCGACCGGCACCCGCCCTACTCTTGTGCGATGCAATGTGTCCGCGTTTCGCGCGCGCGTGTGTGTGGCAAGTTTTTTGCTGCAGTTGCCTTGGCGTGTCCAAACAGCAACAATATACCGGCGGGCGGCGGCCACGATTGTAATTAGTGATAAAGGTCCTTTATGGATTAAAACGGGCGCGAGAACCCGGAGGCGGCAGAGGGGGAAAGGATCGATGGAATAGCGGTGAAGGATCGTGTGCAGTATGAAGAAAAGCGCGCGAGCGAGCGAGGGTGTGCAAAGGCTGTGCGAGAGCCACGCTGTGGGGAGGAGTAGCTGAAGACATAGGAAGGAAGAAGGGGGCCGCCGCCGTTCGTTCGACGGTTTTTGTCTCGAACGCTCATTTGTCAAGGCACACGCAGCCGAGGAAATGAAAGGGATGCTGCTCGCCTATGTGTACAGGGACCGGGTGGACGTGGCCGGGTTAACTCTTCTTTTGACCGACACCCTTAAGGTTCGAGGACAGATGCAAACAAAAAAAAAATTGCGCGTGCACACATGTACACGCACACAAACCAGTGATGTAACGAAGAGGCGCGTACATCCACAAAAATATTTTCTATCTTCCACACTATACACACCACTGTATACTGTAACAGTAGGAAACCCTTCAAAACAGCGATGCTGTTTTGATGACATCACTGGCAATTCACCTGTCTTTTTGATTTCTAGAAAATGTATTAATGCTTGCCACACTTTTACTTTTAGTAAAATTTACAATGTAAATATATCTGTTGTTATTAAATCAACAATAAAAAAAACTATAGGTAAAGGTTTTCTATTTTCATTGACATAAAAAAAGTTATCTTTACATCATGGTTTGCTCTTCATGTTTGCCCCCTATATGAAAATTAGTTCCTCTGCCACTGCTAAGTATTTTCTTTATCATATTATATTATAGACCAATTAATATTCTAAAGGTATTTTATCTATATGCCTTTATAGTGTACACAATTTAATAATACTGTCCACAGCACTAAACCATGCATATTTCTATAATATATTTGATTATTATCTTAGAAATAATCCACTTCAGGTGATAATTTAATCTAAATATAATAGTTTATAATTTAATAGAATTTTAGTTGTTGTATTTTAATTCCATAAGTATACATTTATTGTGTACCTTTACAATCTTATGGATAGAATAGAATTAAACAAGATTAAACAGATTTAAATAAGGTATTTCGAGTACCTATAAATTTATTTTATTTATAGTACTATTGATGGAAAAAAGATCAAAAGTTGATTTTTTTTTCTAAAACTCTTATAGCTTTTAAATTATTAAAAATAAAAATAATATTTTTAGTTTGTACATTTTGTGGCCAACCTAAATACTTACCTAGTTATAATTATAACCATTTTTGAAATAAATTTGTAACAACAATTAATTTAAAAGGTTTTATAGAACTAGTTAACTTTAATGTCTTAAATGATCTTACTATCTGTACCTGATATCCATATATCACTGTGTATAATTTGTATTTACATATTATTTAAATTATAATATATAATTATAGGTATTGAGGCATTGTTACTTAAACTATATTTATATATGATTCATTTTTTTTTCAATTTAAGGAACAATACATATATTACATAATAAAATAAGTCAAATACGAGTATATTATATAACATTGAAAAATATATATAATCTTTAGTCTAGTGATTTTATTTTGTATTGAATATTTATTTTTTTAAATTAATACATATTTGTATAGGTAACTTAATTTTGTTATATAAGTGCTAACATAATTTCAACTTCCATTTTAACTTTATTTTTAAACTAAATGGTTTAAAAGCTCTATTGGTTTTACTAATACAATATGTGGTATTTTTGTATGTGTAATTATATTTTTTTAATCTATGTTTAATTTTTAATTATAAGTACTCATAAATTACCCAATGGGGGTTATTATTATTATTATTTTTTATAACATATCAGTATTTTATAAAAAACTGGAAAAATTGTACACAAAATATAACTTACATATTGTAATTATGTATACTTGTTCAATTAAATCTATTTTATTATTCAAAAACTAAAGATTTGATTTAAAGATACCAAATTGTAATCGGTGTAATACAATTTTTAAATTTAACAATGCAATTTTGATTTGAAATTCAAGGTTAATTATGTAGTTTTGAACTACAACTTAAATTCTGAAATGTGACAAGCACCATATAATATTAGCAAAAACTTCAATCAATATTTATTTTTTTCGATGTTATGAATTCATTATTTACTTTCAAATACAAATAATAACAAGTAACATTAACTTGAATCCAAAATAAGTGAAGTAATATACGTAATTACTATTTATTTAATACTCAATATTTACTGTCTAATGGTTGTCTTTTTTTGTCTACAGACTAAAATAATGTAATTCAAGTGGTATTCTTTAATCATACTTGTTTTATATTATATTATCAATTATTATGTTTAGAGTATTTATTAATACTTAAGTAGTTATTTTTTAGATACTTATATAGTTCTGTTTAATGTTAGGCTTATGTTTATTTTAGTATAACGCTACTATTGGTTATTTAATGCGTGTACAAGTTTAAAAGCTCTTAATTAGTTTCATGTAGGTTATGCTATTTCGATTCAGATTTATAAATACTGAATAATCACGTCTCAAAGACTTAAATATTTCTTTAGGCATAAATATTGTATCAATGTTAAATAGTCTGTTTAAGATCTATCAGTTATACTGTTTTCTAGTTGATTGATTTTAAATAAATTATCAAATTATAATATCTGTTGATACTATCTGTATCAACTTGATGTTGATAATTGTTGAAATTCTGTAATTTTAGAACTTAAATTGTTATACATTACTTACATAAATATTATATATTACAATAGGTAACTATTTAGGTATTTTTTCTCTAAATATTGCTATGATTTTATTTTTAATAAATGCTTTTTTTTTAAGTATACAATGTATACTTAAATGTATATGAATACATTTTAACTTAAAAAACTAAATGTTGAAGGTAATATAAAATTCATACTAAAAAGTATAACATTAATAAACATTTATTTATTTTTAAATAATTTAAAAATATAATAATATAATACTTTATGATAAAAAAATATTTACGTATTTTGGAACAAAATTAATTATTAACTGATTTAAAAGTTGAAAAGAAGGACTGTTAGGGGAGAAAGAGAAGTTATTCTCATACTTGCGTTCTTTATTTTAAGAATATATAAAAAAACAACAATTTTCATAATTAATGAATTGTTTCGTACTTTATTGACCGTAAATCAATAATTTTTAATTCTGATTATCTGGGCATACTGGTTGAGTACAGACAACTAACTATTATAACATCATATTTCTGTTTTTTTATATATATTATTTACGTTAACTTAAAAATGATTAACACAATTAACAATATCTAATATTTCTTTGATAAATTGAAATTTGAATTATTTAACGGATTGTAAATTTTGTTTAAATTATATTATAGATTGAGTCAGTGATAAAACTACAAAACTGAACAAATTAAATAATGGCTGTTTTATATTTAACTTTTTTACTGTCATTATTTTGATGTTCACGTCTATTTCTATTGAAAACATACAAAAGTTGAAAAATGTAAACATTTACAACAATAATCATATTACTCATATAGAAAAATTACATATTTTTTAATAAATTAAATAATAATTAATGTTTTATTTTTTTGCTATTTTGGATTGTTTAATGTTTTATACGAAATGCTGATTCAAAAGCAATGCCCTAATTCTAAAATCTTAATAGATGTAATGTAACAATGCTAAAATAACTAATGAATATTTAATGACTGAAAATTTTGTTTTTATTTTTCTCATTCACCATCCATAAAATGTTTCTAAATCTGCAACTTTTTTAATTTTTCAGTTATTTATTCTCTTTATTATGATATTGTTTTATTTTATTATGATTCTCTTAATGTTTACTATTTTAGTTATGAGTTTTAATGGGTTCAATATATGTATTGATCATAAAAATACTTATTTAAATATCTCTTAATATTGATTTGTAAAAATATATTTATAAATAACACTTCTTCTTGTAAAAATTTTACTTTTTACTTAGTATGAATTGATTTAAAATCAATGGTAATTTCAAATATTTTAAATTTCAAATTTTAATTAATGTTATTATAAACTCAATATAAACAGTTGTGTAAAGATTTTTTTGGAGAGCCTAAGGTATGTTCTTGCATCAGGGACTACCAACACCAAGTTGTGGAATTGTTCATAATACTATGTTACAATTTTAATTATTTTTGAACTCTTAAATATATTCTTAAACATATTTATTATCATGTTCTTAAACTAACATTATATTTTCAAAAAAAATAACATTAATTATTTAATTCTAATTTTATTATTAAGTATTTTTGATCTTTAAAAGAAGTGACTTTTATGCTTATTTATTTAATTACAAAATTATCATAAAATTGGTACTCTCAATTTTCAACTATTTCTCTTATTTACAATTGAGTTATATTATAGAACGCATCTTTATAATAAAATTACACAGTATAGTACTTACCACTTAAAACATAATAATTTAAAAATATATTATTACTTATTAATTAAATAACTTAATACTTTATTACTTTTAGTTTATAAAGTCATAAAAAACATAAATTATTTTTATTTTATATTCAATTATTACTATACAATAAATCTTGAAGTATATTTACTTTCAAGTTTTTAATCTAACATCAATAAATTTAAATTATGTAATGTATTTCAAATTCAATGAAGATAATTTTTTTATAATAATTATATTTCATTGAATCTCAGTATTTTTTATAATTTGAGTGAGTTGAATTTCCCTTTAGTACTTATACTTTTGAATTTTTTTTCTTTAATATACTATTCAATCATAAGTTATACTCTAATACACCACACATTTTAAATTGAATACTCTAGAATACTGAAATTATTAAAATTAAAAGAGATTATTATTAAATATATTATTGATAGAAAGTTCTTTTAAAATTTAAAATTTATAAAATGTATTTTTTTATGAATTAAAACTAATTTTTTTTTTTTTGTTTAGTAAATTGGCTGTATTTGATGGACAGAAGTCAATCCGTGGAGGCATCCCAATAGTGTTCCGTAAGTAATTTAAAATTAAGTAAACATGCTTTGCCAATAAAAAAACAAATTAAATATTTGTTAGTTACTCAAATAAATTAGTATATAAGTAAGAAATGAATGTAATGATGAATAAAACTACTAGTACACATTAAAATATTAGTTATTAAAGACAATATATATATATTTATAAATATTTAAAGTTAATAATTTTATAAATACAGGAACTGACTCAGCACACATTTTTTTGCTCATAAATAATTTTTATAAATTATAAGTGTACGGAAAGAACTGTGAGTTGAGAACGTTATAGATTTTATGTTTATTTATTGAACATAATATAATTTGTAACCTCTTATGATCTCCTAAAGGCCATATTAGAGTAAAATCCAGAAATTGATATTTAGGCATTTTTATAGGCAACCTTTGGAAATAAAAATCAAATTATGAACTTTCAAAATTTCAAAGATATTGATAAATTATAAATATATGTTTACCCCTTTTCACTATCTTTAGGAAAGAATTGAGGTTAAATCCTTTCTTATCTCACCCCTATACCATCAACATTTTAAGTCCCTAGGTCCAGTGGTTTGGTCTGGATGTTGATGAGTAAGTGTGTGTATTTAGCAACTTCCTCTATAAATATAGATCATATATGTACCTAAACATGTTTTAATATTATTTTATTTATACTGAAATAACTTACAAAACTTACTAGTTTTATATTTTTTTTTCCTACTCAAATCTATTGAACATTTAAATTTTTTTATTTATAGCACATTTTGGTCAATGGGCTTATGGTCCTCATCATGGTTTTGCCATGACTTGCAGATGGAATGTTGAAAAACAACCTGAACCATTAGACAATGGAGACATAGAAGCTCTATTCTCATTAGTGGACAATCCGATAACTAAACAAATGTGGAACTATAGGTAAGTTATTTTTAATATTATACTATGTGAAATATGCATTTAACTATAAAATATACCTGTTGACAGTTTTAAATTAGTGCTAAGAGTAATATTGAGAGAAAAAGAATTACAAGTCAGTTTCAATCTATACAACACATCTATTGAACCATTCCAATTTAATATGCTTTTCCATACGTATCTAAAAGTACCAGATGTTCGTAAGTGTAATATATCTGGTCTTCAAGGATGCATGTATGTGGACAAGGTATGAAATGTTTTGATATTATTTCATAATATATTGAAAATTAATGATTAAAAAATGTCTTTTAATAAATCATTGAACAACAGACGAAGGAAAATGGTATATATCAAGAACCAAGAGAAATGGTGACTGTTAATCATTGGACCGATAGAATATATCAAAACACACAACAGGAACATGTAATTTCAAATGTTGTGTCTGGAAGAAAAATGAAAATGATTAAATACAATATGCCTGACACTGGTAAACAGTCTATTTATATTTCAATTATTCAAGTGTAATCAATTTAACACATACAATGTTATTTTAGATTCTGAGTAAAATAAGTAACCTATTGATTCATGACACACTGGTTCTCGAGAAAATCAAATTTTTTTTTTTTTAGTGTTACTCAAAAAGTAATAACTGTACTGACTTGAAATTTTCATTGAATACTTAAATGACCATGTTCTAGAGAGATTGTAATTTCCAAAAAGTGTTGTGCTATTTGTAGACAAGAATTTGAGTTTCTTTTTTATACTATCAATAAAATAATTTTGGTTTATTAAAAAATCTTGATAATTTAATACAAAGTTCTTCTGAAGTTTATTTTATTACTTCCATGTTAAAATTTAGAAAATACATAGGCACACTTTTTTTTGGATAAGTGTTTGAATAATAAAATGTTTATAAAATTCTATGAAAACACTAAAATCTACAAACTTTATAGCTAATCAATCCCAATTTTTTCATTCAAAATTGTTTTTCGAAGTAATGATACTTTGGTTTCAAATTTAAAAAATCAATTTATCATGTATTGTATTTCATCTTCTTTGTTTTATACATAGTTGTGTGGAATCCATGGGATGTAACATCAAGTACAATGAGTGACTTTGGTGAAGACGAATATCCAAACATGATATGTGTTGAAGCTGGTATTGTGATCACTCCAATTACATTGAATCCAAATAACACATATGAAGGTACAATAGTTTTACAAGTAAGTAATATGAAATAATTAATATATATATATAATTGATTTTTGGTTCATTTGAAATTTATCTGAATGTGTTTTACAGGTTATGTGAGTAGAGTCGGGAGCTGCCGTTGGCGGGGCGAGGTCTAAAGTACGTGGGGTCAATGCACGCCAACGTTGCTCGCCATTATCCGCAGACATTAATAGGAACTCCGGCAGCTCCTATATTCAATCACAGACTTCACCTGTTTCAACAATGTTTAACAGACAACCAGCTGTCAACCATGGCTGGTTTACTTCCATGATGACTACGGCTGACTTTTTTGGTCCTCAACGTTATCCACCAGATAGTCCTGTTCCACCCGTCCACCATAATTCCACATGTGGTCAACATTCTTCATGTACCATATGTTCTCTCAATTTATAAACATTAAGCATTATTTTTAATTAGACTTTGTTGTTAAGTATATCATTATTTTGTTTAAGTCATATATATCAATAGTTTTTATTTTTAAGTTAATAGCGTTTGAAATAAAATGTTACTCGCATCATACAATTTTGTGTAGACTTATATTTAGGGCCGTTTCTAGGTCCTAACAAAAAGGCTCTCGTCAGGAGCGCAAATGTCCAATATCATTTAAGTCGTGAAGTTAGGAAAATGTAATGGTGGCTGAAAATTTAATATAAAAATATTAAAAATTAATAGATCATGAATTATATTATTTTATTCTCTTTATTTAGTCGATCAGTTACAATTTAACAATGCAATAAATTATTTTTCAACAGATTATATTTTGATTTATTTTTCTGTTTTTCTATTTTTTTTTATAATTAAAGGGAATGTAGAATGTTAAATGATTTAGGACGCAGATTAAGATTACTGCCAGGGGCTACTGGACCTCACTACGGCCCTGCTTGCATTTTCAAAATGTACATGATATTGTTTTATTTTTTATTTTTTTTTACTCCTACATAATTTATAATACTACATTTTTAGTTATTTATTAAAATATCAATAGTGGGGAAAGAAAATTTAAATGTGTCGAATATTATTCAATAGATTTAGTAGATAATCATAATAGTTTAAGTAATTTAAATTTTTAATGAAGAAATATGTCAATATTGTTAATTCACTCGTTAAAATATCAAACATTGATGTCCTTTAAAGGTAGTTACATAAAATATATCTGATACTGTTTTCTACATTTTTGTTTAGTTTGTATGTCATTGTTATTATTAATAATTATTTTTATTTTTTTTTATGAAAAATTCAATATTTAGTGTTTTATAATGATGGCGAATAGATTATTTAATTGTATTTTTTAAATGCTCAACACAATATCTAACAAAGATAAATTTAAAATTGTGATTTTAGTTTTAGTTCAGATGTATATTACATTAAAGTACTTGAAATTTACTAAAACATCCATACTAAGTAAAACATACATTCCACTTTAATTATATTTATTACTAGGTCAAGTCAATTTTTAATCATGTATTCCTTTATTGTTTACTTATAGTTTGTTTTTAATTCAAAATATGACAAAACATTCTATATTAAAGATTCGTATTTGTTATTCTTATTATGTTATAAGTATAACATTTATTTATGTACGTATTTAGGATTAAACAATAATAATTCTATTTTTACACAAAACCATTTTTTTGAGATTTAATTCATTTTACTCCATCATTATCATAATTCATAATATTATAATAATAATTATGAATAATGATAAAATATCTTATTACCAAAGTAAAGGATTCCGTACAAATTTACAAATACAATTTTTTTTAGCAATATTTTAAACACAATAAGACATTAAATTAATGTTAACACCTTTTGTTAGTTAATGAATTTTGATTTGTATTAATATTAAGTCTTCCAACGTAGAAAACTATAGAAAAATAACATTTTTGACAAATTGAGATTAATTTTGTTTATAAATTAAGAAAAATTATCTTTTTTACCATAATATTAAATATTATAATAAATAAACTGTGGGCTTCATGTATTGCCGTGTTGGTATTGTTTCTTAAAGATAGAATACCAATTTAATGAATTTAAAAGTAGATATAAATAATAATTATTGTATTGTACAGTGGTTAATAGTAATTATTTGTTACTTTTAGAAATAAGTAAATTTATGTATCTTTTTTGTATGTAAATAAATAATAGAAAAGACTATAATGAATAGACATTCGGTGTCATACATTTTTATTTCTGTATTATGAAAACCATAACCCAAGGATTTATCGTGTAATTGTAATAGTTTTTTTAACATAAGAAAAATATTAAACAAGGTTAAAATTGTAATGAATGATGTATTCATATCAATATTTACTGTCATACTGTGCTTATCAAAAAGGGATTTGATCCATAGTTGTACAAAGTGGAAAAACCATTGTAAATAGGTATATTATTAGATTATATATATATTTATTCAAATCATTCCAATGAAATATATACCTCCATTGGATTTAAATGAATATTCCTGCTGATAGTATGTAGATAGTTTGGTAAATATACGATTTCAGACTAACTAGTGTTCATTATCCAAGATTAAACTTGTCAAACTTAAAGACAACTATACGTCTTAGGTTATTGTAAGTTGCTCGCTGCTGGTTACTAAACCTATACATTTTTTTAGTTGTAAATTATATAGATTTATAACTTTCGTCAGGTTACAATAACCGTTATGAATAGAAAAATGTTACGTTAACTGAGCTATAGTTTACTAAGCTTTTTTTATAGTGTACTATATCAGAAATTGCTGGGATTATTACAGGTTAAAACCATAAAAGATTTATCATTTTCAAAGTATTATTTCAATTTAATTGTTTTCGTTTGTGTTTGACAATATGAGTTTTTGATAACTGAAATTTCATTACTTTATTTTAAGTTGCTAGGGTTATCAAAGTTCAAAATATTTATAAGGAAGATATTAAATTATTTTAGTGTAAACTTGTTGTTTGTATGAAAATAATGTGGATGCCTTCAAATAAACAGATACATTTTTATGATTTTTGGATGCGAGTTTTTTTTTCAATCACGTTTTATACAAATTTTTATCGTGTTTTAATAACTTACCTATTTTTTTTATAGTACTTTTTGTACACCAATCGCATTTCTAATACATATTAAAACTACAGTTACAACCATAATAATAACTGTATGCTGTCATTCATCTTTTCTTTAATGTACTTTCAACCTCAACCAAATACTTAATATGTTGCTTATGAAAATATCTTTTGATTCAATCTACTAGGTACATACAAAATTATATAGGTATAAATTACGTTAGTGTTAACTCTATGTTTTGGTCAATTTTCAGCTGTTAACAAATTTACTTTTTGACAAATAATAAAAGATCATTATTGCATTTAAACTGTAGTGAGTCGAATACTATAGTATTTATAATCAATGGTTATATGAAACAAATTTGGTGCAAAATAATCATAAGAAACTTTAATCACAGAAAATAAATGAATAGAATCACTGTGGTAAAGCCAGTTCAGGACTACATGGACACATGCTTTCTCGTCTTAGAAATTAGTAGGTAATAGAATTGAGTTTATAATAATATATATTATATATTATTATAAGATCAATGGTAATAGGTAAGGCCCGGATTTATATGCAAATGCATATTCTTGTACAATTGTCCTAGAATAATTTTTATTATAAATATCGACGTTTCGTAATGTGTATAGAGTCTAGGGTTAATTTTTTTTTGTTGTATATTTTTGCATATTTCAAGGAAAATGCATATTTATTGATGGTTGCATAAATGTTGCATATTCTACAATTCATAGAATTTACGTCTGTAAAGATACCTATATTATACTGTCGATTGTAAATAACCCATTATACATCGATAAGTGATTGTCAATCGACATCATCGTTATCGAGGACCACGAATGACGACTATAATATTGGATTTTCTAGTGATAAATTTATTATTACCCAAACACGTCCACATTAGATAACACATTAGAATCATTAGATAGTATAGCATAGATTAAATATACTAAAAGTATACTTAATCTGAGTATAGGTACTATACAATACGTATTGGGTAACACAGAATTTAGTTTTAGTATGGTCTTTATCGTGCGTAGTGTACAGTGTACGGTATATTTTGTTTAAAAATCTAACTTGCGACTTTTATTTTTATATAATGCCTAAAGTAAATAATGCTTCCCGGTATGTAAATGAATATCCAATCATATTTAAAACAGACGGAAATATTTTGTTTTGCAATTATTGTTGTGTAAATGTGTCATGTAACAGAAAGTTTCAAGTAGAACAACATTTAGAAACTGCAAAACATTTTTAAATAAATAATTTTTATACATAATATATATTTAATTTGTAAAAAAATCATTTTGCATATTTTTGATTATTTATGATATGAATCTGCATATTTTATCAATTTTTATTGCATATAAATCCGGGCCCTAGTAATAGGTATTCAAAACCAAAACAAAACCATTATTATAATTCAATAATTTGCATGGATAATGGATGAGAACACAGTTCATTTAGCATCTATCATTCTTTCATCATTATAGCGAATCAAATGTTCATTATACAGATCACCAGAGTGCGTGGCACATACCAGAATATAAAATTATTATATAAATAGTCTTAAAATTACAATTAAATCGAAGAATGTAGATATTAGTATATTACATACTAATATTTAAAAGTAGCCGAAACAATATCAATAATTTATAAATGTATAGGTTGTTATTTACTCTTAGTCTTAGGCTAATTTCATTGCATACAGTATACACCAATCATACTGAAATAAATAATTTTAGAAATTAGAAAATAAATATCAATGATAAATTGATGATGATTTACTATAGGTATCCATAAATGTTCATTCAAAAAATGACTCTCGGGCAGTCATACAATAAAAATATCACATTTTACGTCATCTGAAAAGACCAAATTTTTTGATAATTAAATAGTTTTTTCCTATTTAAGAGAATTAAAACAATTTATTTCAATTTGTTCTTCAAACAGTATACACAATTAATTTAAAAGTTGTACTAGTATACTGTTTGGATAAATATAAAATGATGAATAAATGTAAAATAATTTTTTTTTAATGAAAACAATGAGTGCTTTAAATCATGTTGTCGTGAACCAACTGGTGGATAGCACTATTTAGGTATTACACTGAAGGTCGATTTAGAGGGGTACGGTGACACTTCTTAGTAATAGCCAATAGTATGATGAAGTTGTGTTTAATGATTTGTGTTTAATAATGATAATAATAATAATAAAGCAATATGATTATAACACTCAACAATATTGTGTAAAAAAAAGACAGGTATATAAAAATTTGCGGTGTTTAGACGGTCACAGTGCCTGGGTGATGACCCGGTGTCTAGCTGGTGACCACTAAAGGCAAGGTCTCGCGCCTTGGCCTTTGCCGATGTCCCCCGCTTCTCTGCAGGTGCGGGGTACTGGGGAGTAGGTATCGCTGTCCTCGGACTGCTGGCTGACAGATAAGCGACATCGGCGGCGTACGTTCTGGGGAACTACGGCCGCCGGGTCCGCGTCAATGTATCTATACAAAACATCAAAATTTTTGTGAGATAAAACAATTCAAGAAAAAAATGTGGTTTTGTTAAGGTTTCAAACAAAGCCCCTAATAAAAAGAAAAATAAGAATAAAGGGGCAGAAGTAGAAAGAACATAATTTGAAAGTTGCTACAGAGATAATTTAAACATGATATAAGTGATAACACATGATCTTCCTACCTTTGCTCATTATTCTCCTCAAATATTGTTACAGTAAACATTTACCGTTTTCAAGAATTTTTTTTTAATTAATTGTTGGAAACATTAAAAACACCATAATTGTTTTAAAAAAAGTACCTACTCTTTAGCTTACATTTAATATATCAAGTATAGAACTTAAAATGAATTTACAGATCATGATTTGTAAAAATGTTTTTATTGATTTCTAACTTAAACAAAATCATTTTGATTACCATACTCAACCAATTGCATTATAAAATGTTCTGGAATCTCTATTGACAACTATATTAGCTAGAATTATAAAACAATAACTTTAAAATACTTATTTATGTCATTAAATTGTACTTAAATTACATACCTATACTATCAAAATCATTTAGATTACCAAACATAAACCAATTGCATTATAAATTGTTCTGGAATCACTATTGACATTCATTTAAGCTAGAATTAAAAAATAATAACTTTAAAATACTCATTTATGTTATAAAATTGTACTTAAATTACATACCTACATTATCAAAATCATTTTGATTACCAAACATAAACCAATTGCATTATAAATTGTTCTGGAATCACTATTGACATTCATTTAAGCTAGAATTAAAAAATAATAACTTTAAAATACTCATTTATGTTATAAAATTGTACTTAAATTACATACCTACATTATCAAAATCATTTTGATTACCAAACATAAACCAATTGCATTATAAATTGTTCTGGAATCTCTATTGACAACTATATTAGCTAGAATTAAAAAATAATAACTTTAAAACACTTATTTATGTTATAAAATTGTACTTCAATTACATACCTACATTATCAAAATCATTTTGATTACCAAACATAAACCAATTGCATTATAAAATGTTCTGGAATCTCTATTGACATCTATGTTAGCTATAATTATAAAACAATAACTTTAAAATACTCATTTATGTTATAAAATTGTACTTAAATTACATACCTACATTATCAAAACCATTTTGATTACCAAACATAAAACAATAGCATTATTAGTTGTTCTAGAATCTCTATTGACATCTATGATAGCTGGAATAATAAAAAAAGAAATTTAAAATACTCATTTATGTTATAAAATTGTACTTAAATTACATACCTATACTATCAAAATCATTTTGATAACCAAACATAAACCAATTGCATTATAAATTGTTGTGGAATATCTATTGACATCTATGTTAGCTATAATTATAAAACAATAACTTTAAAATACTTATTTATGTCATTTAATTGTACTTAAATTACATACCTACATTATCAAAATCATTTTGATTACCAAACATAAACCAATTGCATTATTAGTTGTTCTAGAATCTCTATTGACATCTATGATAGCTAGAATAATAAAAAAAGAAATTTAAAATACTTAATTATGTTATTAAATTGTACTTAAATTACATACCTCTCCAATAAAAAGCATGTTGATCACCATACACTAAACCAATTGCATTATAAATTGTTCTGGAATCACTATTGACTTTTATTTAAGCTAGAATTAAAAAATAATAACTTTAAAATAATTATTAATGTTATAAAATTGTACTTAAATTACATACCTACATTATCAAAATCATTTTGATTACCAAACATAAACCAATAGCATTATAAGTTGTTCTAGAATCTCTATTGACATCTATGATAGCTAGAATAATAAAAAAAGAAATTTAAAATACTTAATTATGTTATTAAATTGTACTTAATTTACATACCTACATTATCAAAACCATTTTGATTACCAAACATAAACCAATTGCATTATAAATTGTTCTAGATTCGCTATTGACATTCATTTAAGCTAGAATTAAAAAGAATAACTTTAAAATACTTATATATGTTATAAAATTGTACTTAAATTACATACCTATACTATCAAAATCATTTAGATTACCAAACATAAACCAATTGCATTATAAATTGTTCTAGATTCGCTATTGACATTCATTTAAGCTAGAATTAAAAAAAAATAACTTTAAAATACTTATATATGTTATAAAATTGTACTTAAATTACATACCTATACTACCAAAATCATTTTAATTACCAAACATAAACCAATAGCATTATTAGTTGTTCTGGAATCGCTATTGACATTCATTTAAGCTAGAATTAAAAAACAATAACTTTAAAATACTTATTTATGTCATTAAATTGTACTTAAATTACATACCTACATTATCAAAATCATTTTGATTACCAAACATAAACCAATTGGATTATAAATTGTTCTGGAATCTCTATTGACATCTATGATACCTAGAATAATAAAAGAATAACTTTAAAATACTCATTTATGTTATAAAATTGTACTTAAATTACATACCTACATTATCAAAATCATTTTGAATTCCAAACATAAACCAATTGCATTATAAAATGTTCTGGAATCTCTATTGACAACTATATTAGCTAGAATTAAAAAATAATGACTTTAAAATACTTATTTATGTTATAAAATTGTACTTAAATTACATACCTATACTGTCAAAATCATTTTAATTACCAAACATAAACCAATAGCATTATAAGTTGTTCTAGAATCTCTATTGACATCTATGATACCTAGAATAATAAAAGAATAACTTTAAAATACTCATTTATGTTATAAAATTGTACTTAAATTACATACCTACATTATCAAAACCTTTTTGATTACCAAACATAAACCAATAGCATTATAAGTTGTTCTAGAATCTCTATTGACATCTATGATACCTAGAATAATAAAAGAATAACTTTAAAATACTCATTTATGTTATAAAATTGTACTTAAATTACATACCTACATTATCAAAACCTTTTTGATTACCAAACATAAAACAATAGCATTATTAGTTGTTCTAGAATCTCTATTGACATCTATGATAGCTAGAATAATAAAAAAAGAAATTTAAAATACTTAATTATGTTATTAAATTGTACTTAATTTACATACCTACATTATCAAAATCATTTTGATAACCAAACATAAACCAATTGCATTATAAATTGTTCTGGAATCGCTATTGACATTCATTTAAGCTAGAATTAAAAAATAATAACTTTAAAATACTTATTTATGTTATAAAATTGTACTTAAATTACATACCTATACTATCAAAATCATTTTAATTACCAAACATTAACCAATAGCATTATTAGTTGTTCTAGAATCTCTATTGACATCTATGATAGCTAGAATAATAAAAAAAGAAATTTAAAAGACTTAATTATGTTATTAAATTGTACTTTATTTACATACCTACATTATCAAAATCATTTTGATAACCAAACATAAACCAATTGCATTATAAATTGTTCTGGAATCGCTATTGACATTCATTTAAGCTAGAATTAAAAAATAATAACTTTAAAATACTCATTTATGTTATAAAATTGTACTTACATTACATACCTATACTATCAAAATCATTTTGATTACCAAACATAAACCAATTGCATTATTAGTTGTTCTAGAATCTCTATTGACATCTATGATAGCTAGAATAATAAAAAAAGAAATTTAAAATACTTAATTATGTTCTAAAATTGTACTTAAATTACATACCTCTTCAATAAAAAGCATGTTGATCATCATACACTAACCCAATTGCATTATTAGTTGTTCTAGAATCTCTGTTGATATATATGATAGCTAGAATTATAAAATGGGAAATTTAAAATACTTAATTATGTCATTAAATTGTACTTAAATTACATACCTACATTATCAAAATCATTTTGATTACCAAACATAAACCAATTGGATTATAAATTGTTCTGGAATCTCTATTGACATCTATGATAGCTAGAATAATAAAAAAAGAAATTTAAAATACTTAATTATGTTATTAAATTCTACTTAATTTACATACCTACATTATCAAAACCATTTTGAATACCAAACATAAACCAATTGCATTATAAAATGTTCTGGAATCTCTATTGACAACTATATTAGCTAGAATTAAAAAATAATGACTTTAAAATACTTATTTATGTTATAAAATTGTACTTAAATTATATACCTATACTGTCAAAATCATTTTAATTACCAAACATAAACCAATAGCATTATAAGTTGTTCTAGAATCTCTATTGACATCTATGATACCTAGAATAATAAAAGAATAACTTTAAAATACTCATTTATATTATAAAATTGTACTTAAATTACATACCTACATTATCAAAACCATTTTGATAACCAAACATAAAACAATATCATTATTAGTTGTTCTAGAATCTCTATTGACATCTATGATAGCTAGAATAATAAAAAAAGAAATTTAAAATACTCATTTATGTTATAAAATTGTACTTAAATTACATACCTACATTATCAAAACCATTTTGATTACCAAACATAAACCAATTGCATCATAAAATGTTCTGGAATCTCTATTGACAACTATATTAGCTAGAATTAAAAAATAATGACTTTAAAATACTTATTTATGTTATAAAATTGTACTTAATTTACATACCTACATTATCAAAACCATTTTGATTACCAAACATAAACCAATTGCATTATAAAATGTTCTGGAATCTCTATTGACAACTATATTAGCTAGAATTATAAAACAATAACTTTAAAATACTTATTTATGTCATTAAATTGTTCTTAAATTACATACCTATACTATCAAAATCATTTAGATTACCAAACATAAACCAATTGCATTATAAATTGTTCTGGAATCGCTATTGACATTCATTTAAGCTAGAATTAAAAAATAATAACTTTAAAATACTTATATATGTTATATAATTGTACTTAAATTACATACCTATACTTTCAAAATCATTATGATTACCAAACATAAACCAATTGCATTATAAATTGTTCTGGAATCTCTATTGACAACTATATTAGCTAGAATTAAAAAATAATGATTTTAAAATACTTATTTATGTTATAAAATTGTACTTAAATTACATACCTATACTATCAAAATCATTTTAATTACCAAACATAAACCAATAGCATTATTAGTTGTTCTGGAATCGCTATTGACATTCATTTAAGCTAGAATTAAAAAATAATAATTTTAAAATACTTATTTATGTCATTTAATTGTCCTTAAATTACATACCTATACTATCAAAATCATTATGATTACCAAACATAAACCAATTGCATTATAAATTGTTCTGGAATCTCTATTGACAACTATATTAGCTAGAATTAAAAAATAATGATTTTAAAATACTTATTTATGTTATAAAATTGTACTTAAATTACATACCTATACTGTCAAAATCATTTTAATTACCAAACATAAACCAATAGCATTATAAGTTGTTCTAGAATCTCTATTGACATCTATGATACCTAGAATAATAAAGAATAACTTTAAAATACTCATTTATGTTATAAAATTGTACTTAAATTACATACCTACATTATCAAAACCATTTTGATTACCAAACATAAACCAATTGCATCATAAAATGTTCTGGAATCTCTATTTACAACTATATTAGCTAGAATTAAAAAATAATGACTTTAAAATACTTATTTATGTTATAAAATTGTACTTAAATTACATACCTATACTGTCAAAATCATTTTAATTACCAAACATAAACCAATAGCATTATAAGTTGTTCTAGAATCTCTATTGACATCTATGATACCTAGAATAATAAAAGAATAACTTTAAAATACTCATTTATGTTATAAAATTGTACTTAAATTACATACCTATACTATCAAAATCATTTTGATAACCAAACATAAACCAATTGCATTATAAATTGTTCTGGAATATCTATTGACATCTATGTTAGCTATAATTATAAAACAATAACTTTAAAATACTTATTTATGTCATTTAATTGTACTTAAATTACATACCTACATTATCAAAATCATTTTGATTACCAAACATAAACCAATTGCATTATTAGTTGTTCTAGAATCTCTATTGACATCTATGATAGCTAGAATAATAAAAAAAGAAATTTAAAATACTTAATTATGTTATTAAATTGTACTTAAATTACATACCTATACTATCAAAATCATTTTAATTACCAAACATTAACCAATAGCATTATTAGTTGTTCTTGAATCTCTATTGACATCTATGATAGCTAGAATAATAAAAAAAGAAATTTAAAATACTCATTTATGTTATAAAATTGTACTTAAATTACATACCTATACTATCAAAATCATTTTGATAACCAAACATAAACCAATTGCATTATAAATTGTTCTGGAATATCTATTGACATCTATGTTAGCTATAATTATAAAACAAAAACTTTAAAATACTTATTTATGTCATTTAATTGTACTTAAATTACATACCTACATTATCAAAATCATTTTGATTACCAAACAAAACCAATTGCATTATTAGTTGTTCTAGAATCTCTATTGACATCTATGATAGCTAGAATAATAAAAAAAGAAATTTAAAATACTTAATTATGTTATTAAATTGTACTTAATTTACATACCTACATTATCAAAACCATTTTGATTACCAAACATAAACCAATTGCATTATAAAATGTTCTGGAATCTCTATTGACAACTATATTAGCTAGAATTATAAAACAATAACTTTAAAATACTTATTTATGTCATTAAATTGTACTTAAATTACATACCTATACTATCAAAATCATTTAGATTACCAAACATAAACCAATTGCATTATAAATTGTTCTGGAATCGCTATTGACATTCATTTAAGCTAGAATTAAAAAATAATAACTTTAAAATACTTATATATGTTATTTAATTGTACTTAAATTACATACCTATACTATCAAAATCATTTTAATTACCAAACATAAACCAATAGCATTATTAGTTGTTCTGGAATCGCTATTGACATTCATTTAAGCTAGAATTAAAAAATAATAATTTTAAAATACTTATTTATGTCATTTAATTGTCCTTAAATTACATACCTATACTATCAAAATCATTATGATTACCAAACATAAACCAATTGCATTATAAATTGTTCTGGAATCTCTATTGACAACTATATTAGCTAGAATTATAAAACAATAACTTTAAAATACTTAATTATGTTATTAAATTCTACTTAATTTACATACCTACATTATCAAAACCATTTTGATTACCAAACATAAACCAATTGCATTATAAAATGTTCTGGAATCTCTATTGACAACTATATTAGCTAGAATTAAAAAATAATGACTTTAAAATACTTATTTATGTTATAAAATTGTACTTAAATTACATACCTATACTGTCAAAATCATTTTAATTACCAAACATAAACCAATAGCATTATAAGTTGTTCTAGAATCTCTATTGACATCTATGATACCTAGAATAATAAAAGAATAACTTTAAAATACTCATTTATGTTATAAAATTGTACTTAAATTACATACCTACATTATCAAAACCATTTTGATTACCAAACATAAACCAATTGCATCATAAAATGTTCTGGAATCTCTATTGACATCTATGTTAGCTATAATTATAAAACAATAACTTTAAAATACTTATTTATGTCATTTAATTGTACTTAAATTACATACCTACATTATCAAAATCATTTTGATTACCAAACAAAACCAATTGCATTATAAATTGTTCTGGAATCGCTATTGACATTCATTTAAGCTAGAATTAAAAAATAATAACTTTAAAATACTTATATATGTTATATAATTGTACTTAAATTACATACCTATACTATCAAAATCATTTTAATTACCAAACATAAACCAATAGCATTATTAGTTGTTCTGGAATCGCTATTGACATTCATTTAAGCTAGAATTAAAAAATAATAATTTTAAAATACTTATTTATGTCATTTAATTGTCCTTAAATTACATACCTATACTATCAAAATCATTATGATTACCAAACATAAACCAATTGCATTATAAATTGTTCTGGAATCTCTATTGACAACTATATTAGCTAGAATTATAAAACAATAACTTTAAAATACTTAATTATGTTATTAAATTCTACTTAATTTACATACCTACATTATCAAAACCATTTTAATTACCAAACATAAACCAATTGCATTATTAGTTGTTCTAGAATCTCTATTGACATCTATGATAGCTAGAATAATAAAAAAAGAAATTTAAAATACTTAATTATGTTATTAAATTGTACTTAATTTACATACCTACATTATCAAAACCATTTTGATTACCAAACATAAACCAATTGCATTATAAAATGTTCTGGAATCTCTATTGACAACTATATTAGCTAGAATTATAAAACAATAACTTTTAAATACTTATTTATGTCATTAAATTGTACTTAAATTACATACCTATACTATCAAAATCATTTAGATTACCAAACATAAACCAATTGCATTATAAATTGTTCTGGAATCGCTATTGACATTCATTTAAGCTAGAATTAAAAAATAATAATTTTAAAATACTTATTTATGTCATTTAATTGTCCTTAAATTACATACCTATACTATCAAAATCATTATGATTACCAAACATAAACCAATTGCATTATAAATTGTTCTGGAATCTCTATTGACAACTATATTAGCTAGAATTATAAAACAATAACTTTAAAATACTTAATTATGTTATTAAATTCTACTTAATTTACATACCTACATTATCAAAACCATTTTGATTACCAAACATAAACCAATTGCATTATAAAATGTTCTGGAATCTCTATTGACAACTATATTAGCTAGAATTAAAAAATAATGACTTTAAAATACTTAATTATGTCATTTAATTGTCCTTAAATTACATACCTATACTATCAAAATCATTATGATTACCAAATATAAACCAATTGCATTATAAATTGTTCTGGAATCTCTATTGACAACTATATTAGCTAGAATTATAAAACAATAACTTTAAAATACTTAATTATGTTATTAAATTCTACTTAAATTACATACCTATACTATCAAAATCATTTAGATTACCAAACATAAACCAATTGCATTATAAATTGTTCTGGAATCGCTATTGACATTCATTTAAGCTAGAATTAAAAAATAATAACTTTAAAATACTTATATATGTTATATAATTGTACTTAAATTACATACCTATACTGTCAAAATCATTTTAATTACCAAACATAAACCAATAGCATTATAAGTTGTTCTAGAATCTCTATTGACATCTATGATACCTAGAATAATAAAAGAATAACTTTAAAATACTCATTTATGTTATAAAATTGTACTTAAATTACATACCTACATTATCAAAACCATTTTGATTACCAAACATAAACCAATTGCATCATAAAATGTTCTGGAATCTCTATTGACATCTATGTTAGCTATAATTATAAAACAATAACTTTAAAATACTTATTTATGTCATTTAATTGTACTTAAATTACATACCTACATTATCAAAATCATTTTGATTACCAAACAAAACCAATTGCATTATAAATTGTTCTGGAATCGCTATTGACATTCATTTAAGCTAGAATTAAAAAATAATAACTTTAAAATACTTATATATGTTATATAATTGTACTTAAATTACATACCTATACTATCAAAATCATTTTAATTACCAAACATAAACCAATAGCATTATTAGTTGTTCTGGAATCGCTATTGACATTCATTTAAGCTAGAATTATAAAACAATAACTTTAAAATACTTAATTATGTTATTAAATTCTACTTAATTTACATACCTACATTATCAAAACCATTTTAATTACCAAACATAAACCAATTGCATTATAAAATGTTCTGGAATCTCTATTGACAACTATATTAGCTAGAATTAAAAAATAATGACTTTAAAATACTTAATTATGTCATTTAATTGTCCTTATATTACATACCTATACTATCAAAATCATTATGATTACCAAACATAAACCAATTGCATTATAAATTGTTCTGGAATCTCTATTGACAACTATATTAGCTAGAATTATAAAACAATAACTTTAAAATACTTAATTATGTTATTAAATTCTACTTAAATTACATACCTATACTATCAAAATCATTTAGATTACCAAACATAAACCAATTGCATTATAAATTGTTCTGGAATCGCTATTGACATTCATTTAAGCTAGAATTAAAAATAATAACTTTAAAATACTTATATATGTTATAAAATTGTACTTAAATTACATACCTATACTATCAAAATCATTTTAATTACCAAACATAAACCAATAGCATTATTAGTTGTTCTGGAATCGCTATTGACATTCATTTAAGCTAGAATTAAAAAATAATAATTTTAAAATACTTATTTATGTCATTTAATTGTCCTTAAATTACATACCTATACTATCAAAATCATTATGATTACCAAACATAAACCAATTGCATTATAAATTGTTCTGGAATCTCTATTGACAACTATATTAGCTAGAATTATAAAACAATAACTTTAAAATACTTAATTATGTTATTAAATTCTACTTAATTTACATACCTACATTATCAAAACCATTTTGATTACCAAACATAAACCAATTGCATTATAAAATGTTCTGGAATCTCTATTGACAACTATATTAGCTAGAATTAAAAAATAATGACTTTAAAATACTTATTTATGTTATAAAATTGTACTTAAATTACATACCTATACTGTCAAAATCATTTTAATTACCAAACATAAACCAATAGCATTATAAGTTGTTCTAGAATCTCTATTGACATCTATGATACCTAGAATAATAAAAGAATAACTTTAAAATACTCATTTATGTTATAAAATTGTACTTAAATTACATACCTACATTATCAAAACCATTTTGATTACCAAACATAAACCAATTGCATCATAAAATGTTCTGGAATCTCTATTGACAACTATATTAGCTAGAATTAAAAAATAATGACTTTAAAATACTTATTTATGTTATAAAATTGTACTTAAATTACATACCTATACTGTCAAAATCATTTTAATTACCAAACATAAACCAATAGCATTATAAGTTGTTCTAGAATCTCTATTGACATCTATGATACCTAGAATAATAAAAGAATAACTTTAAAATACTCATTTATGTTATAAAATTGTACTTAAATTACATACCTACATTATCAAAACCATTTTGATTACCAAACATAAAACAATAGCATTATTAGTTGTTCTAGAATCTCTATTGACATCTATGATAGCTGGAATAATAAAAAAAGAAATTTAAAATACTTAATTATGTTATTAAATTCTACTTAATTTACATACCTACATTATCAAAACCATTTTGATTACCAAACATAAACCAATTGCATTATTAGTTGTTCTAGAATCTCTATTGACATCTATGATAGCTAGAATAATAAAAAAAGAAATTTAAAATACTTTATTATGTTATTAAATTGTACTTAATTTACATACCTACATTATCAAAACCATTTTGATTACCAAACATAAACTAATTGCATTATAAATTGTTCTGGAATCGCTATTGACAACTATATTAGCTAGAATTAAAAAATAATAACTTTAAAATACTTATATATGTTATATAATTGTACTTAAATTACATACCTATACTGTCAAAATCATTTTAATTACCAAACATAAACCAATAGCATTATAAGTTGTTCTAGAATCTCTATTGACATCTATGATACCTAGAATAATAAAAGAATAACTTTAAAATACTCATTTATGTTATAAAATTGTACTTAAATTACATACCTACATTATCAAAACCATTTTGATTACCAAACATAAAACAATAGCATTATTAGTTGTTCTAGAATCTCTATTGACATCTATGATAGCTGGAATAATAAAAAAAGAAATTTAAAATACCTTATTATGTTATTAAATTGTACTTAATTTACATACCTACATTATCAAAATCATTTTGATAACCAAACATAAACCAATTGCATTATAAATTGTTCTGGAATCGCTATTGACATTCATTTAAGCTAGAATTAAAAAATAATAACTTTAAAATACTTATTTATGTTATAAAATTGTACTTAAATTACATACCTATACTATCAAAATCATTTTAATTACCAAACATTAACCAATAGCATTATTAGTTGTTCTAGAATCTCTATTGACATCTATGATAGCTAGAATAATAAAAAAAGAAATTTAAAATACTCATTTATGTTATAAAATTGTACTTAAATTACATACCTATACTATCAAAATCATTTTGATAACCAAACATAAACCAATTGCATTATAAATTGTTCTGGAATCGCTATTGACATTCATTTAAGCTAGAATTAAAAAATAATAACTTTAAAATACTTATATATGTTATATAATTGTACTTAAATTACATACCTATACTGTCAAAATCATTTTAATTACCAAACATAAACCAATAGCATTATAAGTTGTTCTAGAATCTCTATTGACATCTATGATACCTAGAATAATAAAAGAATAACTTTAAAATACTCATTTATGTTATAAAATTGTACTTAAATTACATACCTACATTATCAAAACCATTTTGATTACCAAACATAAACCAATTGCATCATAAAATGTTCTGGAATCTCTATTGACATCTATGTTAGCTATAATTATAAAACAATAACTTTAAAATACTTATTTATGTCATTTAATTGTACTTAAATTACATACCTACATTATCAAAATCATTTTGATTACCAAACAAAACCAATTGCATTATAAATTGTTCTGGAATCGCTATTGACATTCATTTAAGCTAGAATTAAAAAATAATAACTTTAAAATACTTATATATGTTATATAATTGTACTTAAATTACATACCTATACTATCAAAATCATTTTAATTACCAAACATAAACCAATAGCATTATTAGTTGTTCTGGAATCGCTATTGACATTCATTTAAGCTAGAATTAAAAAATAATAATTTTAAAATAATTATTTATGTCATTTAATTGTCCTTAAATTACATACCTATACTATCAAAATCATTATGATTACCAAACATAAACCAATTGCATTATAAATTGTTCTGGAATCTCTATTGACAACTATATTAGCTAGAATTATAAAACAATAACTTTAAAATACTTAATTATGTTATTAAATTCTACTTAATTTACATACCTACATTATCAAAACCATTTTAATTACCAAACATAAACCAATTGCATTATAAAATGTTCTGGAATCTCTATTGACAACTATATTAGCTAGAATTAAAAAATAATGACTTTAAAATACTTAATTATGTCATTTAATTGTCCTTATATTACATACCTATACTATCAAAATCATTATGATTACCAAACATAAACCAATTGCATTATAAATTGTTCTGGAATCTCTATTGACAACTATATTAGCTAGAATTATAAAACAATAACTTTAAAATACTTAATTATGTTATTAAATTCTACTTAAATTACATACCTATACTATCAAAATCATTTAGATTACCAAACATAAACCAATTGCATTATAAATTGTTCTGGAATCGCTATTGACATTCATTTAAGCTAGAATTAAAAATAATAACTTTAAAATACTTATATATGTTATAAAATTGTACTTAAATTACATACCTATACTATCAAAATCATTTTAATTACCAAACATAAACCAATAGCATTATTAGTTGTTCTGGAATCGCTATTGACATTCATTTAAGCTAGAATTAAAAAATAATAATTTTAAAATACTTATTTATGTCATTTAATTGTCCTTAAATTACATACCTATACTATCAAAATCATTATGATTACCAAACATAAACCAATTGCATTATAAATTGTTCTGGAATCTCTATTGACAACTATATTAGCTAGAATTATAAAACAATAACTTTAAAATACTTAATTATGTTATTAAATTCTACTTAATTTACATACCTACATTATCAAAACCATTTTGATTACCAAACATAAACCAATTGCATTATAAAATGTTCTGGAATCTCTATTGACAACTATATTAGCTAGAATTAAAAAATAATGACTTTAAAATACTTATTTATGTTATAAAATTGTACTTAAATTACATACCTATACTGTCAAAATCATTTTAATTACCAAACATAAACCAATAGCATTATAAGTTGTTCTAGAATCTCTATTGACATCTATGATACCTAGAATAATAAAAGAATAACTTTAAAATACTCATTTATGTTATAAAATTGTACTTAAATTACATACCTACATTATCAAAACCATTTTGATTACCAAACATAAACCAATTGCATCATAAAATGTTCTGGAATCTCTATTGACAACTATATTAGCTAGAATTAAAAAATAATGACTTTAAAATACTTATTTATGTTATAAAATTGTACTTAAATTACATACCTATACTGTCAAAATCATTTTAATTACCAAACATAAACCAATAGCATTATAAGTTGTTCTAGAATCTCTATTGACATCTATGATACCTAGAATAATAAAAGAATAACTTTAAAATACTCATTTATGTTATAAAATTGTACTTAAATTACATACCTACATTATCAAAACCATTTTGATTACCAAACATAAAACAATAGCATTATTAGTTGTTCTAGAATCTCTATTGACATCTATGATAGCTGGAATAATAAAAAAAGAAATTTAAAATACTTAATTATGTTATTAAATTCTACTTAATTTACATACCTACATTATCAAAACCATTTTGATTACCAAACATAAACCAATTGCATTATTAGTTGTTCTAGAATCTCTATTGACATCTATGATAGCTAGAATAATAAAAAAAGAAATTTAAAATACTTTATTATGTTATTAAATTGTACTTAATTTACATACCTACATTATCAAAACCATTTTGATTACCAAACATAAACTAATTGCATTATAAATTGTTCTGGAATCGCTATTGACAACTATATTAGCTAGAATTAAAAAATAATAACTTTAAAATACTTATATATGTTATATAATTGTACTTAAATTACATACCTATACTGTCAAAATCATTTTAATTACCAAACATAAACCAATAGCATTATAAGTTGTTCTAGAATCTCTATTGACATCTATGATACCTAGAATAATAAAAGAATAACTTTAAAATACTCATTTATGTTATAAAATTGTACTTAAATTACATACCTACATTATCAAAACCATTTTGATTACCAAACATAAAACAATAGCATTATTAGTTGTTCTAGAATCTCTATTGACATCTATGATAGCTGGAATAATAAAAAAAGAAATTTAAAATACTTAATTATGTTATTAAATTCTACTTAATTTACATACCTACATTATCAAAACCATTTTGATTACCAAACATAAACCAATTGCATTATTAGTTGTTCTAGAATCTCTATTGACATCTATGATAGCTAGAATAATAAAAAAAGAAATTTAAAATACTCATTTATGTTATAAAATTGTACTTAAATTACATACCTATACTATCAAAATCATTTTGATAACCAAACATAAACCAATTGCATTATAAATTGTTCTGGAATATCTATTGACATCTATGTTAGCTATAATTATAAAACAATAACTTTAAAATACTTATTTATGTCATTTAATTGTACTTAAATTACATACCTACATTATCAAAACCATTTTGATTACCAAACATAAACCAATTGCATCATAAAATGTTCTGGAATCTCTATTGACAACTATATTAGCTAGAATTAAAAAATAATGACTTTAAAATACTTATTCATGTTATAAAATTGTACTTAAATTACATACCTATACTGTCAAAATCATTTTAATTACCAAACATAAACCAATAGCATTATAAGTTGTTCTAGAATCTCTATTGACATCTATGATACCTAGAATAATAAAAGAATAACTTTAAAATACTCATTTATGTTATAAAATTGTACTTAAATTACATACCTACATTATCAAAACCATTTTGATTACCAAACATAAAACAATAGCATTATTAGTTGTTCTAGAATCTCTATTGACATCTATGATAGCTGGAATAATAAAAAAAGAAATTTAAAATACTTAATTATGTTATTAAATTCTACTTAATTTACATACCTACATTATCAAAACCATTTTGATTACCAAACATAAACCAATTGCATTATTAGTTGTTCTAGAATCTCTATTGACATCTATGATAGCTAGAATAATAAAAAAAGAAATTTAAAATACTTTATTATGTTATTAAATTGTACTTAATTTACATACCTACATTATCAAAACCATTTTGATTACCAAACATAAACTAATTGCATTATAAATTGTTCTGGAATCGCTATTGACAACTATATTAGCTAGAATTAAAAAATAATAACTTTAAAATACTTATATATGTTATATAATTGTACTTAAATTACATACCTATACTGTCAAAATCATTTTAATTACCAAACATAAACCAATAGCATTATAAGTTGTTCTAGAATCTCTATTGACATCTATGATACCTAGAATAATAAAAGAATAACTTTAAAATACTCATTTATGTTATAAAATTGTACTTAAATTACATACCTACATTATCAAAACCATTTTGATTACCAAACATAAAACAATAGCATTATTAGTTGTTCTAGAATCTCTATTGACATCTATGATAGCTGGAATAATAAAAAAAGAAATTTAAAATACTTAATTATGTTATTAAATTCTACTTAATTTACATACCTACATTATCAAAACCATTTTGATTACCAAACATAAACCAATTGCATTATTAGTTGTTCTAGAATCTCTATTGACATCTATGATAGCTAGAATAATAAAAAAAGAAATTTAAAATACTTTATTATGTTATTAAATTGTACTTAATTTACATACCTACATTATCAAAACCATTTTGATTACCAAACATAAACTAATTGCATTATAAATTGTTCTGGAATCGCTATTGACAACTATATTAGCTAGAATTAAAAAATAATAACTTTAAAATACTTATATATGTTATATAATTGTACTTAAATTACATACCTATACTGTCAAAATCATTTTAATTACCAAACATAAACCAATAGCATTATAAGTTGTTCTAGAATCTCTATTGACATCTATGATACCTAGAATAATAAAAGAATAACTTTAAAATACTCATTTATGTTATAAAATTGTACTTAAATTACATACCTACATTATCAAAACCATTTTGATTACCAAACATAAAACAATAGCATTATTAGTTGTTCTAGAATCTCTATTGACATCTATGATAGCTGGAATAATAAAAAAAGAAATTTAAAATACCTTATTATGTTATTAAATTGTACTTAATTTACATACCTACATTATCAAAATCATTTTGATAACCAAACATAAACCAATTGCATTATAAATTGTTCTGGAATCGCTATTGACATTCATTTAAGCTAGAATTAAAAAATAATAACTTTAAAATACTTATTTATGTTATAAAATTGTACTTAAATTACATACCTATACTATCAAAATCATTTTAATTACCAAACATTAACCAATAGCATTATTAGTTGTTCTAGAATCTCTATTGACATCTATGATAGCTAGAATAATAAAAAAAGAAATTTAAAATACTCATTTATGTTATAAAATTGTACTTAAATTACATACCTATACTATCAAAATCATTTTGATAACCAAACATAAACCAATTGCATTATAAAATGTTCTGGAATCTCTATTGACAACTATATTAGCTAGAATTAAAAAATAATGACTTTAAAATACTTATTTATGTTATAAAATTGTACTTAAATTACATACCTATACTGTCAAAATCATTTTGATTACCAAACATAAAACAGTAGCATTATTAGTTGTTCTAGAATCTCTATTGACATCTATGATAGCTGGAATAATAAAAAAAGAAATTTAAAATACTTAATTATGTTATTAAATTCTACTTAATTTACATACCTACATTATCAAAACCATTTTGATTACCAAACATAAACCGATTGCATTATTAGTTGTTCTAGAATCTCTATTGACATCTATGATAGCTAGAATAATAAAAAAAGAAATTTAAAATACTTTATTATGTTATTAAATTGTACTTAATTTACATACCTACATTATCAAAACCATTTTGATTACCAAACATAAACTAATTGCATTATAAATTGTTCTGGAATCGCTATTGACAACTATATTAGCTAGAATTAAAAAATAATAACTTTAAAATACTTATATATGTTATATAATTGTACTTAAATTACATACCTATACTGTCAAAATCATTTTAATTACCAAACATAAACCAATAGCATTATAACTTGTTCTAGAATCTCTATTGACATCTATGATACCTAGAATAATAAAAGAATAACTTTAAAATACTCATTTATGTTATAAAATTGTACTTAAATTACATACCTACATTATCAAAACCATTTTGATTACCAAACATAAAACAATAGCATTATTAGTTGTTCTAGAATCTCTATTGACATCTATGATAGCTGGAATAATAAAAAAAGAAATTTAAAATACCTTATTATGTTATTAAATTGTACTTAATTTACATACCTACATTATCAAAATCATTTTGATAACCAAACATAAACCAATTGCATTATAAATTGTTCTGGAATCGCTATTGACATTCATTTAAGCTAGAATTAAAAAATAATAACTTTAAAATACTTATTTATGTTATAAAATTGTACTTAAATTACATACCTATACTATCAAAATCATTTTAATTACCAAACATTAACCAATAGCATTATTAGTTGTTCTAGAATCTCTATTGACATCTATGATAGCTAGAATAATAAAAAAAGAAATTTAAAATACTCATTTATGTTATAAAATTGTACTTAAATTACATACCTATACTATCAAAATCATTTTGATAACCAAACATAAACCAATTGCATTATAAATTGTTCTGGAATATCTATTGACATCTATGTTAGCTATAATTATAAAACAATAACTTTAAAATACTTATTTATGTCATTTAATTGTACTTAAATTACATACCTACATTATCAAAACCATTTTGATTACCAAACATAAACCAATTGCATCATAAAATGTTCTGGAATCTCTATTGACAACTATATTAGCTAGAATTAAAAAATAATGACTTTAAAATACTTATTTATGTTATAAAATTGTACTTAAATTACATACCTATACTGTCAAAATCATTTTAATTACCAAACATAAACCAATAGCATTATAAGTTGTTCTAGAATCTCTATTGACATCTATGATACCTAGAATAATAAAAGAATAACTTTAAAATACTCATTTATGTTATAAAATTGTACTTAAATTACATACCTACATTATCAAAACCATTTTGATTACCAAACATAAAACAATAGCATTATTAGTTGTTCTAGAATCTCTATTGACATCTATGATAGCTGGAATAATAAAAAAAGAAATTTAAAATACTTAATTATGTTATTAAATTCTACTTAATTTACATACCTACATTATCAAAACCATTTTGATTACCAAACATAAACCAATTGCATTATTAGTTGTTCTAGAATCTCTATTGACATCTATGATAGCTAGAATAATAAAAAAAGAAATTTAAAATACTTAATTATGTTATTAAATTGTACTTAATTTACATACCTACATTATCAAAACCATTTTGATTACCAAACATAAACTAATTGCATTATAAATTGTTCTGGAATCGCTATTGACAACTATATTAGCTAGAATTAAAAAATAATAACTTTAAAATACTTATATATGTTATATAATTGTACTTAAATTACATACCTATACTGTCAAAATCATTTTAATTACCAAACATAAACCAATAGCATTATAAGTTGTTCTAGAATCTCTATTGACATCTATGATACCTAGAATAATAAAAGAATAACTTTAAAATACTCATTTATGTTATAAAATTGTACTTAAATTACATACCTACATTATCAAAACCATTTTGATTACCAAACATAAAACAATAGCATTATTAGTTGTTCTAGAATCTCTATTGACATCTATGATAGCTGGAATAATAAAAAAAGAAATTTAAAATACCTTATTATGTTATTAAATTGTACTTAATTTACATACCTACATTATCAAAATCATTTTGATAACCAAACATAAACCAATTGCATTATAAATTGTTCTGGAATCGCTATTGACATTCATTTAAGCTAGAATTAAAAAATAATAACTTTAAAATACTTATTTATGTTATAAAATTGTACTTAAATTACATACCTATACTATCAAAATCATTTTAATTACCAAACATTAACCAATAGCATTATTAGTTGTTCTAGAATCTCTATTGACATCTATGATAGCTAGAATAATAAAAAAAGAAATTTAAAATACTCATTTATGTTATAAAATTGTACTTAAATTACATACCTATACTATCAAAATCATTTTGATAACCAAACATAAACCAATTGCATTATAAATTGTTCTGGAATATCTATTGACATCTATGTTAGCTATAATTATAAAACAATAACTTTAAAATACTTAATTATGTTATTAAATTGTACTTAATTTACATACCTACATTATCAAAACCATTTTGATTACCAAACATTAACCAATTGCATTATAAATTGTTCTGGAATCGCTATTGACATTCATTTAAGCTAGAATTAAAAATTATAATTTTAAAATACTTATTTATGTTATAAAATTGTACTTAAATTACATACCTCTCCAATAAAAAGCATGTTGATCACCATACACTAAACCAATTGCATTATAAATTGTTCTGGAATCACTATTGACTTTTATTTAAGCTAGAATTAAAAAATAATAACTTTAAAATAATTATTAATGTTATAAAATTGTACTTAAATTACATACCTATACTATCAAAATCATTTTGATTACCAAACATAAACCAATTGCATTATAAATTGTTCTGGAATCGCTATTGACATTCATTTAAGCTAGAATTAAAAATTATAATTTTAAAATACTTATTTATGTTATAAAATTGTACTTAAATTACATACATATACTATCAAAATCATTTTGATTACCAAACATAAACCAATTGCATTATAAATTGTTCTGGAATCGCTATAGACATTCATTTAAGCTAGAATTAAAAAATAATAATTTTAAAATACTTATATATGTTATAAAATTGTACTTAAATTACATACCTATACTATCAAAATCATTTTAATTACCAATCATAAACCAATAGCATTAATTAGTTGTTCTGGAATCGCTATTGACATTCATTTAAGCTAGAATTAAAAAATAATAATTTTAAAATACTTATTTATGTCATTAAATTGTACTTAAATTACATACCTACATTATCAAAATCATTTTGATTACCAAACATAAACCAATTGCATTATAAATTATTCTGGAATCGCTATTGACATTCATAAAAGCTAGAATTAAAAAATAATGACTTTAAAATACTTATTTATGTTATAAAATTGAACATAAATTTCATACCTATACTATCAAAATCATTTTGATTACCAAACATAAAACAGTAGCATTATTAGTTGTTCTAGAATCTCTATTGACATCTATGATAGCTAGAATAATAAAAAAAGAAATTTAAAATACTTAATTATGTTATTAAATTGTACTTAATTTACATACCTACATTATCAAAACCATTTTGATTACCAAACATAAACCAATTGCATTATAAAATGTTCTGGAATCTCTATTGACAACTATATTAGCTAGAATTATAAAACAATAACTTTAAAATACTTATTTATGTCATTAAATTGTACTTAAATTACATACCTATACTATCAAAATCATTTTGATTACCAAACATAAACCAATTGCATTATAAATTGTTCTGGAATCGCTATTGACATTCATTTAAGCTAGAATTAAAAAATAATAACTTTAAAATACTTATTTATGTTATAAAATTGTACTTAAATTACATACCTATACTATCAAAATCATTTTGATAACCAAACATAAACCAATTGCATTATAAATTGTTCTGGAATATCTATTGACATCTATGTTAGCTAGAATTATAAAACAATAACTTTAAAATACTTATTTATGTCATTAAATTGTACTTAAATTACATACCTACATTATCAAAATCATTTTGATTACCAAACATAAACCAATTGCATTATTAGTTGTTCTAGAATCTCTATTGACATCTATGATAGCTAGAATAATAAAAAAGAAATTTAAAATACATAATTATGTCATTAAATTGTACTTAAATTACATACCTATACTTACAATATCATTTTGATTTCCAAACATATACCAATTGCATTATAAGTTGTTCTAGAATCTCTATTGATATCTATGATAGCTAGAATAATGAAAAAAGAAATTTAAAATACTTATTTATGTTATAAATTGTACTTAAATTACATACCTTTATTATCAAAATCATTTGGATTACCAAACATAAACCAATTGCATTATAAATTATTCTGGAATATCTATTGACATCATTGTTAGCTAGAATTATAAAACAAGAACTTTAAAATACTTATTTATGTCATTAAATTGTTCTTTAATTACATACCTATACTCTCAAAAACATGTTGATTTATGTTGATTCTAAATCACTGAAATCTTCACTGTGGGTGTTATTTGTGGAAGTCAAATCTAATGAATTAATATTTCTAATTCTTCTTGAAGGACGATCATTGATACTTTTTACTGTTTTATTGATGCACACTTTATAACATTACATTACAAATGAATAATATTTTATTAAAACACTAAAACACAATAAATCCATAACCATAAATTTACAAATTAAAATTGATGAGGACATATTCTAACATTTATACAAATAATACAAAATATATTAGAGAAATAGAAACATCTGTTTATGGAATACACAATCTAAAAATAACTACTGTTCATACAAAACATAATACTATATATGAAATATTCGGTTGATAACCAGTGATAAGCGAATAAAATAATTTAAATTAACTGTGGACGATCAAAAATATACCTTGATGTATATTAATATGTTTGATGATTATTGAAGCGGCACTATGCGGGATTATTAGGTTGTTTGTATTTTATTTTATATCAAATAGTCGAACGCTTTGTACCTTTTTTACTTTTAATTGTATATTTTGTTGAGCTCGGTGGTTTTATTTAAATTCACTGTCAAACGCCAACCGAAGACTGATTAAGTCGAGACGATAATCAAGACGAAGAAATAATCTTCGTATTATAACTTTAATTTAATCGATACTATTAATTACAGTATCGAACAATTATAATATTAATAATAATTTTATTCTTTTTTGAATTTGGATGGGACTTAATCTGAATCGCTAAATGCAGATAGGGCACAAGTCCAAGTTTTAAAATTTTCAGGAAACACAAAAAACATAATATATCTGAAAAAAATTGAATTAAAAATTGTATGTTAATACGTTATGGAATAATATAGTTTAAGACATGGTATACATGTTTTTACAATCACTTTAAGAAATATAATTAAACTCTAGGTTTATAAAGGACTTTAAAGTCATGGACATGTGCTGTATATGCTTCAAATTACCATTCATTTTTCGAAAATAACGTTTTCTTATAAATAAGTACCTTTAAAATCCATAAAAATTAAATTACAGTAGATTATAATATAGTAATAATGAGTCATAAATATTTGATTTTTTTTTTATTTAATAATTAGAAATTTTATGAATGTCTTTGAGAAATGTTTTTGAACAACTTTAAATAGAAAAAAATTAATTTAAAATTATAAAAAGGCCTAGAGTTATTAATAGTGAACAAAATCAACTAAATACGATATAATTACCATTCTTTAAGGATTACGTGAAATAATGTTCACGAAGTTAAGTTCTGATAGTATTACCATTGATTATATAATAGACTATTATATAATCAATGGTATTACTAAAGTATAATTTTGATGCAAAAAAGTCACATGTCCAGGACAACTGCCTTTTCTGCCAAAATTTTAAATTATTTTAAAATTATTTTTAACGTGGATCTATTTAATGAAACGTGTGCCTCGTCTGCACAAAACCACGTGTATTTATCAATATTCAATTCGATTATGTAATAAAGTGATTTTTGTAAAATATTGGACATGTACTTTTTCTGCATTTAGCGATTTATCTATTTTACATTTTATATTTGTAGTATCAATATTTTGTCCGAGCTATTGTATTTTGCGTAGTTGAAATATTATATAATATAGACGCAAATTTAAAATTGTTTGCTACACATTTTTTGCATTTTTTGCAACAATAATTGGACTACAGTAATCGACAGACATTTTTACTCTGTACAACACAATTACACAACTGTACTTCACACAACAGAAAACCCAAAATACTCATTTTTGGACTTGACGCGTTTTGCGTGAACGGGGACGATATGTAATATACGGCGAGAGTTGACGACGCCCGTAAAAAACGAAAATTGTATTATAAATTTATAAATGTAATTTCAGAAAAAATTAATTATTTAAAAAATTATTTTTTCAATTATGCAACGCCACCTGTCGGCAGTTTGTATAAACATAATTTTAGTAGCCGTATACCGTGTACGTAAACCCATATACCGTGTCCATGTCGATCGCGCGCCGCGGACAGAACTCTGGATACCGCGGTAGCGGTCGTCCGTCCGGAGTTCGTTTAAAAAAACGACCGTTAAAAAAACATTACTTTCCATGAATTCGTAAATAATTGTCATTGGCTGTTCGTTTCAATCGTTTCGGCCGACGCTGGGATTTCCCTTCCGTTGCTTTAGTCTTCGTCGGTTCGCGGTAATGTCTGGGGGTTCTCCGAACGGGTCCGTGTTCCGAGAATTTTATGCCGACCGCCATAATCTCGTTTCACGGTTTCTACAATTCCTATCGCGGCGATGGTAATAGTTTTTATCGACGAATAATCGCACGTCTCACGGCGGTCGCGTGGGCGCAACCAATTTATTTCGTCGCTAAAATACTACCGTACCATCGACATTCGGTTTTTCGCGTATTTTTCGTATCGTATCGCCGCCGCCGTCGCGTCCGGTGCGCGATCCATTACGCGAGTGTAATGGCCGTCGCCTTCGGATTTTCAACGATTCCGTCGAGGCTCGCGGACGACGTCTAATCCAAGCCGGTAAAGGCTTCGAGTGTGCGTTTTTTGACGTCGTCGTTTCGTATCGTATTCGCCGTCACCAGGCTCGGCGATTTATGGTTTTTTTTTTCTTGTTTCGCGAGTCACGACCACGGCTCGGATGGTAAAAATGTAACACTATTGTTCGTCGATAACGTTTCGCGTGATATTTTCCAACGTGTTTTAATCTGTGCGTACATAACTGTGTAAATAAAATATAACATTTCTTTGCGAGAAAACGCGATCGCTCAAAGCGGTACATCACATACGCTTTTCTCTGCGTCACGGCAGTATCGCGTTGCCATTGCCGATGACGTCATCGTCGTTTTCCGATTTTTTCATCGAACCGCGGTGGTTTGAATTCAATCGCGAGTGCGAGTGTTTCGATCCGATAATCGGCGATAGTGAGTACCGACCGGATCATGTACGAAAACGTGACGGAAAGAAAATCGTTCGCGGTTACAGTGCACACAGACGGCAGTGAAAATTCGAACGGAGAAAACAAAATGGCTGACATCACCGGTTAGTGCCCGTTTGTAATTTTGTATCTTACGTGCTATTAGCGTGACATTTTTTTTTACATTTTAGCAAAAATCGCCCAGATTATAGGTATTGTGTAATAAAATGTATAAATGATAAGTTTTATGATTTTCGGTTTGACGGGGGTCTGAGCTTTTCCGTGTAAAAGCACAGGCCGCCCAAGCGGTTACTGCGGTCGAGTACTGCCTGTATGAATACCTCGAAACGGTATAACTATACAATGAATACCTACTTATTGGTCGCTATTATTATTTTTGAAATTATACTTTTTGTCTTGGAAAATTGATAGTGATGAATGATGATTATTAAATGATAATTATAATTAACTATTAAACATCGTGAACTATACGCATTATTATTGTTATTATTATTATTATTATTTTTATATACATTTATATGAAACAGTTTTAAAAAACCAAAATGAAAATTATATCCACTATTTTGTATTCTATTTCTTGGTTCTCATAAATTGATGATGCATAGTATTTAAGACTTCATAATTGTATAACCTGCATCATACAAATGTAGGACACAGAAACGAAAATCTTTGATTGTAAACAGATGAAAGGATTGTATTGAGGTTGAGTATGAGCTCATACTATTAGTAGTAGTATGACTATATATACTACCATTAATTATATATTATTATTTATTATATATCAGTGGCGGCTCGTTGGCTTTGAAAGTGGAAGGGAGATTAAATTTTTATTTTTTGAAAATTAATAGAGTACAATTATGTACCAATTAAAAAGATTATTTAAACCTAGATGTGTGATAATTTTATCGGATTTTATAATCTAAATTTTATTTTATTTTGTTGTTTTTGTATCTAAACTTAATTAAAAACAAAAGTGTAATTAAAATTTGAATGTCAATGTATGTTTTTAAATAATTTATTAAAACATTTATAAATAATCATGTAAAATTGAAAAATATTCATTTCAATATATAGAATATAATCAAAAAAAAACAAAATTGTTTAACTTAAAAGTAATTGTAATTTCTCCAAAAAATTTTGTGGTTTTCTGGAAGGATATGAGATAAGTTTTGTAGTATAGTATCAACTTTTTATTTTGGAACACTGCATTGTTTAACTTTAGATAAGGCAATAGGAATTCCATTTTTTTTCATATTTTTCTTACACAGAAAATCTAATTCTTCATATTCTGTATCAGTTAAGTTTAGTTTTGAATTGTAATTTAAATTTTTTTCTTTCAACTTTAATGCATACAATATCTTTCAATAATGTAAGATTTTTTTTTTTGTAGTTTTTGGGCTGACTTATAATTTTTCCAATCATAAAAAGAAGTATGATCCATAACTTTTAGATCAACTTTGCCTTTATTTGAATATTGAACAGCTTTTTCAAAATCATTAAAATCAAGAGTCTTTTTTTGTTTTTTAATGACAATTTAACCTGATTATGAAAACTATCAGTGCTCATATATGTATGCCCTGGTTCAAAGTAATAAATAAAATTTTATTTGTCGATACTTTACATGAATTAACAATATAAACGAAAAATGTTAGCAGACATCAATTTTTATTTTGATTGGCATAGTTGTCCAGCCAAATTTGAACTGTTGGAACATCTCTATGTTTTTTTAAAAATATAAAAAGCGTACTGATGATATCTTCTTTGTTGTGTCCAGTTGTCCCTTTATGCCAAATACATGCTAGAGCTTATATAAAAGGTTTAATATAATTATTAGTACCAACAGGTACAAAACTCTGATGGTATGCTATGATGCGTTTAGTAAATATTACTTTTTTAAACATTTCAGCCCTTGGAAGCATAATGACTTTTTGTAAATCTGCAGAAACTGTGACATAATTAACATTATATTGTTGAGTTGAATGTTTTTTGTAAAGATTTCTAACATCTATATATTTTGTCTCATGTATTTTCCATGTCTTGTGGTCATGTAACTTAAGTTGTTCACATTGTTCACACTCCTCATGTCCCAAATTAGTAAAGGAAATTTTTTTTCTCTTAATTTACATCTATAAAATTCATATGATATATTCTGGTATCTGGTTTGAGTATTTTTCAATAAAGTCTTGATGCATAATTACTATGTTTATGTCACTGGACAAATAGCGTGTATTTCGAGCATGTTCTCGTCGATAATGAGAAATGGTTGGGTGAAATAACTCTATGTGTTCATTAATTTTGTCATCATAATGATATTTATTTTGTGGCTTGCCTTTAGCTCTTTTATCGAGGTATGGTATAATATTTCCTGGTAGTGTTATATGAAGTATATTGTACACTACCTTGTCAATATTTTTTTAAACCTTTAAGTTGTTATAAAAAACAATTTACATACTTCAAAACATTTAGAATTTTCATTAGTTAAGTAATAAATATATGTTTTACTTTTTCTGTCACTATTTGCTAAAACTGATCTTCGTTTTACTTCTGTTGTATTGCATACACTCAAAATAAAATGTTTTCTTTGATCAACATCCATATTCCAATACTGACTATTGATTTCATAACGTCGATCATAGCATATATTAGTAGCACATTTCTTTTTACAAGTATTTATATTGCAAGGTTTGAGAACTTTATGTTTTTGAGCAGTTTTTCTTTTTTTGTTATCCTTTGTATCTTTAACACTGTTTGAATTGTTTACGTTTCCTTTGCTTCCCAGACTTGGTATATTATTGATCAAGTGAATATTCTGTTTCACTACTGGTTTCAATTGTTGGTAATGGTGTACATGAAGTTTCTTTTTAAATTGATAGATTTTCAATACTTGTATTTTCTTGGAAAACTAAATATTAGATAAAAATAATTAAATATTATTTTCTCTTTAATAACAATAAAAAATCAAGTTATAATCGTCACCTGTTTCACATAAATAGTCAATCAAAGATCTAACATCTTTATCATTAACTGAATTAAGTTCATTTATTGAGTCCACATCAATTTATATACCAACATTTTCCAAGTTACTCTTATTTTCACCAGGTGTTACATAATCTTTATCATGGTCTGAGTCATCAATCATGGAGTAAGATGAAATTTCTATAATATTTTTATAAAACATATTATTTTATATATTAAAAAGAAATAACTTAACTGAATATAAAGTATAACTTACCAGTTGAGATACTGTATAGTTTGTTTTCAATATTTTTTCCCAATAAAGGTAAATCATTGCTGGTAAAAACATCTCTGTTAAAGGTATCTATTTTAATATTACCTGTAAAAGAAAACAATGAATATATTATGATGCCTGATATATTATACAAGAATTAGGTATATTAAGTATAATTAATAATGTAGTTAGTATTTGAAAATTTCATGAAATATAAAATTAAATTTAATAGGTTCATTTATCAAATAAATAACATTATTAAACTACAAAATATGCTTTAAAAAGTTTGAAAAAAAAAAAAAATCTTACATATTATTTAGCCTTTTCTATTTCTAAACAATTAATAGATAATAATTATATACAATTTTTATTTTTGATCATAATTAACATTTTACTTCAGAAATTTGAATACTATGATATAGTAAAAACCATACATAATATGTACTATATTGATGACCAAAATAAAAAATAGATAAATATTATCATTGATTATAAATACTATAGTATTTATAATCAATGATATTATGTACTAATTTATAATATGAATATTTTAGTTGGTTGAAATATTAGAGCAAAATAGACTTACCTCCATCAGTTTTCTCACCAAACGTGACATTTGCTGAGGATTTTTTCTCTTTGACTAAATCTAGTAATTTTGCCGCTCGCGACCGATACATTATTTGGTGATACACAGACATATTAAATGTAGGTACGTAATGTAATATAAACTATCTGTAAGAGTGATGGATACAAGCTAAACTTTACTCTAAGGAGTCTAAGGTGATTTTTTTAAGGTTAATTTGGTTATCTAAAATAAGAGCAGACATTTTAAAATATTTAGAGACTTCCACGGGTAATATTATTTATAATCCATGATAAAGACAAATCATATAACGTCACACATACGAAACTATAATAACAGTTGGTATGCGTTGGTGAAGTAAACATTATGAATCACGATAATAAAATGTATTATTATTGTTTCTATAAATAGTCACTTACGGCTCAAAAATACGTGTCTTTCCTTAGCGGAAAATACGTATGTGAATCAATACTAAGCAAAATCACCGTATATTGTGGTTAGTTACTGCCTTTTATCTTGGTATACTTTGGATACTGCTTTTCGGCTTAGTATTATTCATATATTTTAGAAATACGTATATGTTTAACTACGTTAATTATAAAATCTGTTGCACATACGGTATTTTTGCTAAGGAATAAAAAAATGCGCAATTACCTAATGATTATTTTGGTATAATAAACTCATTTTTCAAATTGTGTCGCTTACTGCGCGTGGCCGATATCTAATTCGATTTTATTAAGGAAAATTAAAAGTTATTTATGTATAGTTTCTATTACTTATAAGTTATAGTTTATACTACTTAACTTTAAACTTATAGTATCTATCTACCTAGGTACTTGGTTGTCGTGTCTAGATACCCTTTTAAACCATGATAAAATACCATATAATTATACATTGATATAACAATGTGCGTTAATTATTTTATAATATATAATACAAAATCGTATATCATACGATTTCTCTAAACAGTCTAAACAATCTAAACTATCCAATGTTTAAATAAATATAACAATTATATAGATTCACTTTATTAATAATAATTAATAATTATCCTTATTCCTTTTAAAATAAATTACTATCAGATTAATTGTGTAACAATATTTTTACCTAGAAGGCTAGAAATATATGGGCAAACAAATTATCTCATTACCTCCTCTTACCTAGTTAGACGGGTATATTTAAATATAATAATGTGTAGTGCGTATTGTAGCTATATTATGATATTATAACTATCTTCTCCTTTAAAACACACCGATGTCGGTCAAAGTTCAAAAAAACTGTACACATTATAAATCTTACAGAACAGTGATGATAACGATGTAGAAAGAATAAATTCATTCAATCTGATAACGAGTAGACTATCTCAGTCCTTTTGTCAGAAACGTTTGCTCGACAGCTCTTACTTTACTGTGAAAATAATAGTAGGTACAACCATTGATTATAAATACTAGTATACTAGTATACTTAATACTAGTATACTTAATAGTATTTATAATCAATGGTACAACTAAATAAAAAAGAGATATCCTCACACACACACACACACACACATACACGCATGCGGCGATGTTTGATAAAAAAAAAAAAACATTTAATTTTTACAATTATAAACAGTCTAAAGGTTTGTTTTATGTGTAGGTAATATAATTACATGATAGTTTTATAATTCAGACAGCGGGTGTTTCAGTTTAATTTATTATAATTAAAATTGGCGATAATTAAAATGTGATGTGTGATAATAAAAACGTGATGAATTATATCTCGAACCACTGTATTTATATAGGTGCCTAAATTATTTAATAATTACTGATGCAAAAATAAATCCGTTTAAAATTAAACCTTTAATTTAAATGTCACGATTGCCAATGACGTTAAACTTGAGTTATGTATTATTATTTATTTTACTTCTATCTTACTTTGTAACTATGAAATGTTATACTACACCATTGATAATAATCTTATACAATTTTATACATATTATAAGTCAATTAACTTTAACCTAGTTTCGAGTTTGCTATTTAGCAGGAGTTAACTTACTACGATGTGTGTATGTGACAAGAGGTAATAAATTATTTTGTGGCATTTCATAAAAACAAGTCAACTTACTAATTACTTTCATATTTTTATTTAAAATAATTTTTTTTTTATTTTTTTTTTTGATTTATTAATGTTAAAACCACGGTGAGTTGGAAACTATCATGTATTATGTGTGTGTAGTCCTAATACTACAGTTGTAGACACTTTATGTGTGTTGTTTAAAGTAAGCCAAGACGTGTTTGTAGTATCTACCTACAATACTGATAAGTTCAGTTGATTTTCTATTTAAATATTAGTAAATAAATAAATAAATAAGTAAATTGTATCGCTCAAGTTGTTGAAAAAATCTTAGTAAAAACAAAAAATATTAATTTATTAATAGTTTTTTAACAATAAATGTTCTATTAATGTAACATCATATAGAACACGTGTTACGTTTATAAGTCAGCAAAATTGGCCACAGCGTCGCGTCACCGACGATCCTCCATGGACCATATTTCGCCAGTTTTATTTCACATATTGTAACATACCGAACGACCCTCTGGCGATTTATATTTCACCTGTGTCGTCACCATAGCCCTCGTAGTCGCTCATTAATCATTTCACTCATGCCGGCCAGTGGGTGTACATTTTTTTTAGGATTTTTATTAAAAAATAATACTTCACATACGTATAATTTCGTAACTGTCCTTCACGCAGTCTTTATTTCATCATTAGTCCCCTTCAAAATTACGGAAAAGGGATAAGATCAGATTGTATATACGTCCACAGATGCACAAGGAAATTTCAGGCCTTGCTCGGGTACCACAAGGAAATATATTGAATTACGGATATTCTTGTTTTCCCATTTTATCATCCCCTACATGTACAAAATATATGGACATGTCTGTCTGACATATGTAAAATTCGAACGAATTACCCGTGAAATCACTTATTTTAAAATGATGAAAATATCGGTAATTTGTCTTTTTTTTAATACACCCTAGGGATATCGTCGTCGCCGATTTCAGTGTATTAACTGTTTTGACAAAATTCAATGAGCCAATGCGAATTTTTCAAATATAAATCTGTCTTTATTATCATTGTTTGGTTTTTAGTTTTTACTACCATTGTGATGATATTGTATACAACGGAGTCTACACTGTACAGTTCTTTTTCTATTTATATTTATAAATTTGGATGTCTATTATACTTTATAATTTTTTAAATAAATCTACTCATGGTTTAAATAGAAAAAAAATGCTTAAATAATGTGTTACAATTTTTCAAAAAATTAAATAAAAGAGAAACAAATTCCAAAATCTTTAAAAATATATTTGCACAAATAGTAGGAATAAACATAGCTATTATATTTTATTAAATACTTTTAATAATATTACTGCGCGTAACTGAGTAAATATTTATTATTTTATTTATTAGTAGATACGAGTACATTTATATAACTTATTGGACATTTAAATTATAGAAGATATTCTGTCATATATTAATAAATACAGTTTCAAATCCATTCTTGTATTGATTATTAATAAATTGTTAGTACCTACTATAGAGAGATTCAAATTTTCATCATGTGTAATAATCTGGAAAGACCGCTGAGAATTTTTATAATTAATATAGGATAACACCCATTTTTAACAAAATTGATAACGATGCAACAATGACCATACCTACAATTAAAATACCTCATTTATTATTTTAAAATTTAAAAGTCATTCAATACCTATCATAGTTATAGAATTTACTAGCCATGTAGGTAAACAAACCAAATTAATTATTTTTATACACCATAAAAAATCTTTAGACAAGTATAAATCATAATAAATTTAGTAATACATTATATAGCATTTTAAAGAGTTCTTCTAAGGATTAATAATAATCAGAAATCAGAATACTATTTATGATAAAAAAGTAATTAAAATGTCAAGGTTGGGATAATTATTATTCTTTAATATTACCAAATATATCAATCAAACCGTAAATAATATTTGTATTTAGTTTTACAATTTAAGTAATTGAATAAAGAGCTATGTAAAAACTTTATTTTTAAATTTAGATATCTCGATTAAATCTATTGGTGGGTTATTACAACTATCGAATTTACGATTTGATGTGCTCTATGTTGACAGTGATCCTTTAACCCCCGGGGAGTATGCATAGGGTACATTTCATACTCGAATGACTACATTATATAACAGGATAATAACGAGAGAATGGCAAACCATAAGGCTAACACATTCTGATACATTAACAGCCGTGAAATGTAAAAAAAAAAATCTTAAATGTTTTGTGGTTTAGCGTTGAAGCGAATCGAACTACCCCAAAGCATTTTTTTATTCTCAAGACTAGATTTTTTTGCACACTTTTTTACCCCTAAAAACACTTTAGTTATTGTTACTCAGATTCTTTTATATATGTATGTATATATCTACTCGTTTATATATATAATATTGCTACCGGAAGGAAATACGTTTTAAACGTACAAAAAGGTTCTTATACCTAAATGCAATCCTATTACGATACGTGCTAATTCACAAATAAATATTTTAACCGTACATTTGCCGTTTTTATGTTCTTATATCGATCCAGTTACATGGATGCATCCAGGTGAAATTATTAGGTTAGAACATAACATTAATACACATGCCTATTCATTTTATTATAGTTTATATTTATACGAGCTAATAGTTTGTACAGATGTGATAAATTATAATGTATGCTAATGCAGTAGCAGTAACACATATTTTTGTTTGTGATACACGTTTTTGTCAGTATTACCGATTATACCTATTTTATTTGTTTGTTTCAATCACCATAAATAAAGGTACCTACTAAGTTCATATAGTTGGTATAACTTCATTATCTAATACTTTTATACTTAAAAATAAATATGTTCCAACGATTGTATTATTGAGTACAAAAACATAGTTGATAAGTATCTGCCTGGCAACATTTTTTTATGTTTTAATTAAAATGTAATTAACATGCAATTTGAGATTATACAAAATAATTACGTTATATATATATTTTAAATTTTAAACAAAAAAATATATAATTTTATTGATCGTTATTATTTTTAGATTTTGAATGGAAGGAGAAAATTTATAAAAATGTTTTTTTTAAAGTTTTTAATTTTATTCTTGTATATGTTAGAAGGCTTGATACTTATTGATAATTTTAATTTTAAAGTCTTAAAATTGAATTTAGTCTTAAACTATGTATTGAATATTTTTACCTTGAGAATAAACAATTTAGAGATTTTATTTAACAGCCGTTCATTTTGACAAAATGAATGGCCTTCAGAAAAATTATGATTATTTTATAGGTAAATAAGGTAGTTTAAATTAAAATAAAAAAATTGAAATTGTATTCGTGAATGATAAAATATTTATTAAACCAGGGTTTTAATCCTATAGGATAAAACCATGGTTTAAAACTTTAAATTATTGAATTTACAATATTTAAAATGTCATAAACTTAACTAAAACCCAATATAAAACAAATTAATTAAATACGTGTTATATTATTTACCACAAGTACAATAAACTATTAACTTATGTAACGATATTCAATAAGGCATTTATTATGTAATAATGTAGGTAGGTATATAAAGTACGTAAACAAATTAAAAAACAAGTCCTAGACTTTGAACTGGAACTATGTTAACAGAATAATAAATATAAATCGTCTTATGTAATATTAAAATATAATTTTTAACAATAATTTTGGCATTAAAAGAATAATTATTTCCTTAATTTATTTAAATTTAAACATTTTGAATTGGAGATACCTATACATATATTAATATTAGAAATTGCGATAATAAATATAAATACAATTTTTACAACAGGAAATAATAATGACACTCACTTTGATAAGTAATGTGTCATTGTGAGTTTTAAATTAATTTATAAGTAAATATATGTGATTTTTATTTTAATGTCATGTATTTATATAAATATATATACATATAATATATAATAAAATATAATTGTTTAAAAAATCTCAAAAATAAATTGATGATAGGTTATCACAATTTTTATTTTAAAATTTGTTTAATTCAGACAATTCAGTTATCATAAGTATGGCATGTTTTATACCTAATACAGTTGTGTTCACACTCAAATATTTCTCCAATATCGTTTTTAGTTGTGTTCTCTTGTAGTGCGCTGTATAACATTGTTTTATCAGAAAATGATGGGAGAAACGAACGAATAAAACGTCTACCGTCTTTTACATCTGGCTTAGGGGTATTGCTAAGTAGGATTATATAGAACAACCCTTTGCGTAATGGTCCATAATCCTTGCTATAGCCAGGATGTACTCACATAAGCAACAATTTCCACTTCATTGGTCATTATCATAACCATTATTGTGAAGAAACCCCCGAAGGCTCTTGCCGCGTTTTGAGAAACTTTCTGTCGTTATAAAATACTGTACTAGGTGAAAGGATATAGTAATAATATTAATATAAATACGTATATTTTTACTAATTAAAATATAATAGATTATCCATCATATAATTACGTTATTGTATTTGAATGAATACATTTAAAAAAAATAGTAAACATTAAGTATTTGTTCGACTTATACAGATAAGATTTATTTTTAATTTATACCAATAAACCAATGAAATAGTTTTAGATTTATACATGAAATGAACTATACTTAAAATTCATTGACTTTTTAAGAATAAAAAACTAATATCTTAATTAAGCATTGCTTAGAAATTAGTATTCAAGAAGCATAACAATAACACTTAAAACAAATATTATAAAACTATAAATTTTAATGACATTGAATGCGTATAGTTACTATAATTACTGACGGTAAATGTAAAGCTCGGTGTTCGGAGGCTTAGTTTCATTTTATTATTTATAGCCAACAAACCACCAATCGATAAAATTATAATAAACGACAATAAAGACTGAAAAATAATCTTAATGTTTTTTTTATAAATATCTAGTTAGTACATTACTTAAAGTTTTAAATCGGTATTCTTATGCTTATTTAATAAAGGAATTATAGACTGTTATTTTAAATTTCAAACAAAATTCGAATAATATCTCAGATACATTTAAATTTTTACAATACCTAATAAATAAATTAATAAAAGCAATTTTTAGAATATTTTTAAAATTTCAAATAGTATGTTTTTTAAATAATAACTACAATATTATTTTTATATCAATAACTTTTTTTTCTTTGTTCATATTCGAATATATTAAAATGCATAAAATATGTTATTATTTAATTCAATTAGTAATTGAATTAGTAATGTAAACTATACATGAAGTCTTACTTTAAATAGAATATCTCATAGAATATTACATTTTACATTTATAACAAAATATTTTTTTTCTATAAAGTTAAGATTATTGATATGTTTATCAATATTTAAATAACATTAGAAAATTAAGTTGTTTTATAATAATAACTCAATTCCTTTTATTTCAAATTATATCACTTGAGTTTGCCGTTTCTACAATTTATATGTCGTATACAGAACATTAGTGTCTGACAATCGAGGGGAGTATATATTTTATGGAACGATTTTGACCACATGATACACGCTAATTGCTTGCTTTTACGACCACCTCGGTATAATTTGACCCTTGTGTAGTGTCTTTGGTTTATAGCAAACATATTGGCTACACAAACAATATTGTGTAATAATGCTAAATAAAATATTACCAACACAATCTTAAATTTTCCAATGTTTATCTTTGCTTAAAAGTAATTATTAGTCGGGATGTTAGTAGTTATTATAATTTTCGTAAATGGCTAGAATCTAAAATGATTAAACTTTGAAGTGCAATAAAAGTTATCAGTTTTGTTTCAAAATTATACTTTTATATCGACCAATAAAAACAATAAAACATATCTAAATATCAGTTAGGTTGAAGTTATAATATTATTTGTTTTATGTGAAATGTTCAAGTATACGTAGATATATCTATTATTATAGCTTGGTACCCCATTATATTTGCATTATACCTACTATTGAAAGTTAAGTGGTTTTTTTTTAAAATATTACGGAATTGTAATAAAACTTTTCATTTTAAGTCAACCAATATTTAAATATAAGTCAACTAATGACTAAACAAAAATTTCAATTACCTGTTTGTATGTTGAATTTGTCAGTGTTCTAGCCTTTAATGGGTTACTGATTAAAAAAAGTAAACAAATAATTCATTTGTTAAGAACTTTTTGTCGAGTCATGGTGAAAATAATACGTAGGCCTATGAGTTTATCATAGTAATCGATTATCAGTATAATTGTGTTCATTTTTTCTTTTTAATTTGCATTTTTGTTCTTTTTCTGTTTGCTATGCGTTATAAAGTATCGAGAAAACCAATAAATTAAAAATATTCACGGATTGTATGTGAAATTTAATGAATTGATATTTTTACGATAGGCTTCTAATTTAAAACTTGCAACAAATACGAGTTGTTTCTTTTATTTAATTTTGAAACGGTTACAAAGATGTTGTAGGAATGGCAAAGCCCCCAGTTAAAGGTTAAAATTTAGACAGGACTCGTTTGGACCAATTTTGAAGACCCGTTTGAGCTAATAGTATTAGTTTTATCAGTCCGTTTGAATCCGCGGTGGATTCGAAATTCGCCTCCTCGTTGAAATTCGAATACGTTCGTCGCGTGTGAGTAGTCCGCCTGACGTCGAGTCGTGTCAGGAGTCGCGCAGCGCGTCAAGGGTGCGGGGTGGCGTATACCCGTCACGGCGGACCGGCGGGCGAGTACGCCGCTCGGCTGGCCGCCGCCGCGACCGTTAGATACTCGGGGACGGGGGCAACAGGTAAATCCGCGGCGGCAGGTGTACCTGTGAATCGCACGCACGACGATGATGATATTAATATATTATTACATCGTCGCATCGCGGCTGGGCGTCGGGCGTGAGGCGGGGCGACGCGCCGTGGTGGTGGACGGCCGGTGAACGCCCATTGGACGTGCGTACGGCGCGTGGAGTGCGCCGGCCACCGCGACGCGGCCGTTTATCAATGATGCGTCGCTGCCGGCCCGTATCAGCTGCTGCGCCCGTCCGTTCGCGCGCGCGTGAATACAAATCGTTACAATAGGTAATTCTGTCGCGTCGTCGTCGTCGTCGTCGTCGTCTCTGTTGCGTTTATCGCGGTAGTTAAGGTATTATCATTATAGTGTTTGCAGTATCGCAGTAATATATCACCGCGGAAATAGAAAAACATCGCGAGTCGCGTTCGTTAGGGTTTTATTTTTTTTTATTTTTCGTCTGCACAGAGTTCGTCCTTTTACTCACCCGGATATCTATACCTACACGAGTGTGCAGTGTGTTCGCGCCAAAATTTTCGTATCCGTCGTGCGATGTGAGAGCCTCTACGCGTTTTCCTCCGTCGTTATCGCTATCCGAAGCCACCTTTTCGGCTTACACGTACGCGTGTTATCGTTAAATCGGTGTATTTATAGTGACCATGCGGTGCCGTCGAATTCTCGTGACGCGGTAAGTGACGCGTTGTTGTCGTTGTCGTCGTCGTCGTCGTTGTGTCGGCCGCGATTCGCGTCGTTGTTTTACCCTATAATTGCACAACAGCCGTCGTCGTCGTAGCTCCGGGCCCCGATGCACGTCGAGCTAGACGGCGGTGGTGGCGGTGCATCACCGTGGGCCGCCGCCGCGGTACTCGGGCACCACCACCATCATCATCATCATCGCGGAGCCGCCGATCACCACCTACACCATCACCACCTCCACCCCGCGACGGCCGCCGCGGCCGCCGCAGCCGCCGCCAACAGTTTTCACCCTCATCCCGCTCATACGCCGATGGATTTACACGTTCCGCAGCCTTTCCCGTACTATAGGTGAGTCCTGGTCACGTTATCAATTTCGGGGAAGGGCTGGACGAGACTAACGCGATTTGCTCTGTAGTATAGTAATAATAATAATTCTATATCTCGAGTCAGTGCTTAATAATGTGCAAACGTTTATCGACATTATTAGATAGGTACCGACCGTTATAGGAACATTAACTACTGCAGGCACAATAATCCTCGAATTTGATCATAGACATACATTTTTTTCATTATTGTTTAATCGATTAACTCCTAGTAAAAATCAACCGAAACTACGCCACTGTGCATATATATATATATATTATATTATTGCTATCTAATTAGCAGAAGAAAATTTGTTAAGTTTAAAATCTCGACTTAGCGTGTAAAATTCTAAACAAGATTTTGTTATTGTGATCAAAATATCGATAAAACGATAAGATTTTTATGGTTTTTTAACTGTTTATTGAGCTTTTAATTCATATTCTTTATTCTATAGCTGTTTGGAGGATTTATCTGCCACAAATTAAATTCGCTTTCGCCATAATTAAAAAACAGTTCGATTTTCATTTCCGTCAAATGTATTTCTACTTTATTTTATTTAAGAACCACTAATCATAATTCAATTCAACATAATCTTAGACTGAGTATTAAATGAAAATACACGTGTCATAAATATTATTATCGTTATATCGTTATAACAAGAACTCGGATGTACTTGAATATTAGTTTTACTATGTTGTGTGGTTTTTTTTGCGTACAGTCACGATTTTGACCAGAAGACTTGACCTAAACATAAAGATCAGAGGTTTATAGTAGGTAATTTGATCTAATTAGTGCATTCGGGAGATCATTTTTGAATTTCCCAACACATTTTCTCATAATTGCGGAAAACTCATAACAAATAATCGACAAAATTAATAGAACTCTTTTTTTTTGTAATTACAATTCATCGATTAAGATCCAGATAAATTACTCTTTCTAGTGGATGAAAAAAAAAATTAGATATCTTGTTTCTATATTGTATAGTATTAATTCTCGTGACTTGAAACATTTACTGAATATACTTAAAATAGTATTTTATTGATACTATAATATAATTATAATATATTTGCAATTTATGGCCACTTGAAATTTTTGAGTTTCCTTAGTTTTTTTTGGTAAAAGTCGATAAAATAATTTTGAATTTGAATGCTTAAATTCAAAACGCGAAAAATGTCAAATTATTTCGTTGTTAAAATAAATACAAATTTTCTTTTTCTTTTTATTCACCAATACGTGAAAACTTTTTACGGAATTCTTCATAATTTACTCCGACTATTATGTATAACTACGGAAAATTTGCTAAAATTTTTAATAAGCTTAAAAATTAAATTTTGATGAAATTTGGCGTTTTTGTAAATTTCGATTAAATGATATTAGTTATTTAATTGTGGTTATTGAAATAAATCGCTAATCATCATTCATAATCCACAGTAATAGTTGAATAGCCGCTGATCCACCCGTCTTCTTTCACTCAGAATCGTTTTTTCGAGAGCAGCGGTAATAGTGGTTGATAAACACATTTATTTCTTATTTAAAAAGACCGATTCTCTAGTATCAATCACTCATCACCTAAATCTCATCCGAGTCTTTTATCTTACCCTTTTTTTAAAATTTAGTAACATTTTTCAACTAATAAAAATGTGTGTATTAAAACTATAGGTAGGTACATAATTGTGATTTAAAAGTATATATTCAATCGAGATTATTCATCACTATGTTAAAATTTGAAATTTGAACATGTTTGCATTAGACATAGTTTCATTTATTAATTTGAATATTATTATCATAATATTGATCTGCTTACTGTTTTAATGATGTACATAGGTCAGAATTTTTAAAATTAACTTTATTGTCCGATTTAACAACACTGTTATAGTTAATGTCATTTTAGTAGTTTTAATTTATTAAAAGTTTAGTTTTCAGACTATTTTTATTATAATTTAATATAACTTAACTTTTATTTTAAAAAGATTTTGCAATATAAAGTTTAAAGTATTGGCTAAATATGTTGGATATAAATTAGTAAATTGTAAATTAAAAAATGATGTTAAAACATTGATTATATATGTATACTCTTGATTGTATATATATAATCAATGTTTGGAATCTAAACTTGTAAAAAAAGTAGGTATCAAAGACAATTTTAAAAATTGTTGTCTCTTTTTATAATTTTTAAGTTATTGGAAACTTGTTTTTCATACGATCACACAGTAAATTGTTATATACGATTTATTTAATTAATAATGATGACGAGAATTACACATATTATGTCAATAGTTATACAATTTTAAAAAATTAAAAACTTTTAGTTAGATAATGAATCTAAATACTAAATTCTAATTTAAAATTATAACATCCTGTCTATATAACAGGGGTGGCCAACTTGCATGTGGCTCGCGTCTTTCAACAAAAATCAAAATGTATTTATTATATCATGAATTTTAATTTTTGGGTATATATTTATTTAAAAAAAAAAAATTTATTGTATAGAATAAATAAATAAAATTTAAAGAAATGTAAACATTAAGCTAAATTTATTTACGTGGTATATTTAAAAACATTTTAACTAACATTTTGGCTCTTGATATCATTGTCTTTATCCATGTAGCCCGCAAACATATTCATGTTCATGTTAGCCATCCCTGATTATAATATAAATAATAAACATGGTTATTATGTGATCGAATTTACATAAGCATAATGTAAACATGTAGTTACTTATTTTTAATTAGTTTGTATTTGGTTAAGTATAAAAATAAATCCTCAGATTAATATAATTTTATTCATAAATAACAAATCAATAATTAAAACTTTTACCGAAATATTGCGTTTGTACTTTAATAATACGTTGCTGCTATATATGTTCTTACGCTAGACCAGTGGTACCCAGGGTCTCGTGCGGCTCTCTAACAAATTTGTGCGACCCGCACTAAAACTAGATTGTATATTATAAAATTCAAAATTCTAGAAAGTTAATTAAATAAAATACTTGATTTCTGGTTGTATTAAACCTATATAATATTTTTATTCAACTTACCTGATAATTTTTATTTATTTTATCTTATTTTTTTAAAACTTTTATTGAATTACCAATTTGACAGACAAGTAGGTACGAAACGCATTTAAACATTATTATCTCTAAATATGCTCTATAATTTTAATTTTAAATTTTATATTTTTAATTATTAATTATTATTATTAATAATTCATGCGGCCCGCAAGTAATTTTCGAAATAATATTTGGCAATTCTAATGAATACCACTGCGAAAGATATTTAGACCTTCCACAATATATTGTGCTGCTTTATTACAAAATGTTCGTTAAAAGCTTAATTTGAAATAATTTTTGTTTTAACTATTTGTAAAAAGTATTTTTTTAAATATACGCCATACTTGGATAATGAAGATTAAAGTATAATATTCATGTTAGTTAATTGAAAATCCAATCATTAAGTAGGTATAAATGACTAATATATCTATAACCTATATACATATATATTATATATTTGTATATGGAATGTTTATCTCATAGAAAATTGTCTTGATTTGCACCATTGAATCTAAATGTACAAAAGTTGTAGGCACTTGGCAAATTACTCATAGACCACTTATTACGCTGTACGCTAGCTATCTAGTTAATTTGTCTACGTATTTAATTTAAACGTAAACCGGTTTATTTTTAATACCATAACTTCGAAATATTACATGCGTTGCACCGTAAAAACGTCATATCACATAATAATAATAATAATAGGAAAAAACTAATAATTATTTTTTTATAATCATAATATCACCTAAAAGCAATATGTAGACGCTATACATAAAGAACCGCCTACTAGGTAATAGGGTTGGTGAGTATTTTCTCATTACAAACCGATGTGGGAGCAAAGGAACACATAAGAAGTATCAAAATTATTGGGTTGCGGTCGCTCTAATGTCCTTGATGACCTTCAAAGGGATATTGAAATATGAGTTTCGTATTCGAATCGAAGTTATTATTATTATTATTATTATTTTTATTTTTTTTTTGTAAAGAAATATATATAAATACGAATGGGTATGTGTATATAAATGTCATTGTGGTTTGTAATATAGATTTAGGGTGTGTTTATTGAACCTTATTAAAGAAAACTCAACTAAATTCGATAAAATCTGAAATAGGAGACTACAAATTCTCGAGATATAGTTTTTTTATAAACTCAATTTCAAGTTATTTTACACATCGATGATCGATATTTTTGAACGTTTGAAGTTTCATGTCAGATATACATATACGACTATACGAGTATATAGGTATATAAATTAATTTATACAGATTTGACTGATTTATTTTCCAGTATAGTTTTTTTAAAATAACAACAATCATTTTAATCCAAATTAATAAAGAATTTTCGAAGAAATAAAGTATTGTAAATAACCGTATAGGTTTATTTACTCACCCGATAAGTGTTTCATAATTAAAAAATTAAATACTTAGTGCAAAAAATACATTTTATTAAAATTATTCAAAACACTTTAGTTGTTGACATGATAAAAAAATTAAAAATAATTTACTTCGTAAAACTGATTTGATATTAATATTTATTTTTTAATTGATCGCTGAATATTGTTCTGAAGAATTTCCATATACTATTGTAACTTGTCATATATTAATAGGCGCAGAGAAAAATTATTATTTTTGGCCTCGTGCTACCGCTGTCGCTGTATACACACTAAAGATTGACAAGCTTTGACTGTTGACAGGTAGTCGCTCCACATTCCAGCATATTTATGTGCTCTTTGTTTCTTCCAGCCAAGCACTCTCATTCACAAACGGAAACAGCTAAAGGAATAAGAATGAAAAACAAAAAAAAAAACATAAAATGTATATATATATATATATACATTTATATACACACACACATACGATGTCTTTTACAAATACCAATAATTGACTACATTAGAGACGAAACTCGAGGTTCCTCTCCGTATTGGAAACGGTCATTGTTCAATGAAAACAGATTCAATAAAATCAGTTTTATGAATACGTTAGAGCGATTGAAAAAGTAGAGACATTACGCTTGTCGTAAATCGTTCATAGGGTCGTTGTCTGTGGGTGTAGTTTATAAGCGAAACCAGTATTCTGTACATCAAGTGCGTAATATTATAATACTTGCATCTATTTTTCCAACGATGTTTATTGAAATTACGGATCCGCAGTTAATTCTATCTTCGTTAAAAACGATTTCAAAATCATTATACTTTGAAATAATAATACTTCATTCATTTAGTTGTGTTTATATGCTATGGCTTTTAATGCTTATTTTACCAAAATGAACCGAGATTATTATTTTTAACTCTGAATTGTCCGAAGAATTTATTAGTTTTACATTAAAATGCTGATTATTAAACAATTTTAATTCTTTCATGGTAAAAATAGTCTTTAAAAGTTTTTTATAAGTTAACTAATTATATTATTCTATAGATCACTGTTTTAAACACTTTTATCATTGTGATACACAATTAAAATATTTCAAACTTTGTAACACACCATAAAAAATAAGGGTAATATTATTTTAATGAACAATGAATGAATAAATAAAAAAAGTTATATGTAATGTAATGTATTTATGTATTAATTGTAATACAAATACAATTAAAAAAAAAAAAACAACGTAATATAACGTGTTTTTGTTTGGTACATTTTTAAAACACACTGCTTAGAATTAAACACTCAATACTTATGCTGTGGTGTCATGAATGCATACGCATTATTTATTATTAACGATGTCATATTGAACAATGATCGTGGTAGGACCTCAATAAAAAATAGCGATAGTTATCAATGACGATGGCCAATAACTAATTTTTAATATACCACCAAAATTATATCAAATTTTTATTGATATGTTTTTGTTATTTAATATACTTCGCTACACACTTGGACTTATCCTGTGGTATTCCAGTCACAACAGTGTGTGTTGTAACGAAGTGATTAAGAAATACTGTTGTAGACATTTGACACAGGTTCTAAAATGGAACCATTACATTTTAATGATTTATCATTATCAATATTGTAATTTTGCTTTTAAGCCTATATAACAATCCTATGTGGTTTCAATAAAATAAAAAATAAAAATAAATAGTTGCAGACGACCTGTTAGATATAAGGTTTCTTCTACATAAATTATTCAAGGGTGAAAATTCTAATCGTTTTTTAACAAATATTAACATTTTATATGAATATTATCTATTTATTTTTGATTATTATTGCATTAAAATAAATAAACGTATTAAAAATATTATTATTTAATGAATACTGCTGTAAATACAAAATGAAGCATTAGATTATTGGATTTAATATAATATTTTATTTTATTTTTCGAAGGTAAATTACTGTTATCAAGTGGCTTTATTTTGAGACTTAACGACTCATTGACTGCAGGAATTATATTGTAGTGTCTGAACTACTAGAGTGAAACTGTAAACGCTCGTTTAGGTCCTAAACACAACTTGTGTGGATTGTTGACATATTCATTATTGTAGCTAGATAAAATCTATACATATATATATATATAAAAAACCTATAATCGGTTGAAAAAATTATACCCGCGAGGATTTCGTCCCCCTTTGTTTTTATCTGATGGTCAACCGTGGCTGGTAGGGTAATAACAATGATGATATTATTATTACCGCCAGTTATAGCTTAGGCAGTAGTGTTGTCGTTGTTGTTTTTTATAAGGTATAAGCCGAACATTTATACAGTCCCGGGTTACCTGTTGAGAATAAAGTGCCACAGTTTTGTATTTTTTTTAAACTTCACATGCGTGATGGTTTATGGAACGATGTGTGTTACATGGGGTAGTATGAATTATTGTAGGCTAGCTATCCAGTAAATATCGTGTGACAAAATAATTATCATGAAATTCACATTAAAAAAGAAAGAGAAATGCCGAATATTGTGTATCTGATAAAGTTGTTAAGAAAACATATAGAAAGAATATGTGACACCGTATCTGACGACAAAAAAATAAATATATGATATGTATAATGTATATATACGAATAGGTACTAAGTTTTATTTATTGGTACCTACGTATACCAGATTACGGCCGGTTGAGCTACTGCGGATATAAAATTTGTATAATAATTTTGAAGTAATATGATAACCTTGTAATATTTTTACTGTAGCGCTTTCTGTACGTTACACAATTTTATTCAAATTAAAAAAAAGAAAAAAAAACTAGAACGAAGTAATGAATAAGCCATTAAAAAAATTATAGTTATTGAATAAATAATTATAGAAATTAATAATGAAATAAATAATTTTGTAACTGCTTACGCTTATTATTAACATACCTACTATTGATTTTATTAAAACGTTATTTTATTAGAAAATGACGATATTTAAGGTATTATTATTGATAATAATTATGATTATTGTTATTATTCTGTGGTACCAATACTATATATATATAATATATATATACAATTATTAGTAAAATAATTGTAATATGAATAATAATGACGTATTATTATTAATGAATAATAATCTAGACTAGATTACAATAACTGGTTTGAGTTTATCAAGCCATAAAATATATTTAGTCCTGTTAGTCCTTAACCCTTAAATTGTTCCGGATTATTACTTATCTATACAAGTTCAGCTATAATATAGTCAAATTAGAACTACGAGTATAATATTATACTTGAGAAATACATGGGTATGTTTTATATATTTTTAAATACTAAACATTTAATAACTCGAAGATTAGGCGTTATATTATAACAATTAAACACTTGTATGCCGAAAAAACCCAATACTAGACAAAAAAGGTAGTGCATGATTTTCAATATCTGGCATGATATCGACGTTATAGTTATGTAAAAACAGATATGAGTTCAACTTCATATTGAATATTTAATTAACGGGTATTTTAGCGTATTAAAATAAATTAACGTAATTTGTAAATTAAAATTTTCGTTTAAGTCACATTAACTTATATGATTTCGCCAAATACGTTTTTGACAACTGAACTTGAAATTATTTTATCATGTAGCTTTTTAAGATCATTTTAATTATGAGAATGAATAGGGAAAAAATTTAGATAATATTTTATTTTAAACAGTTTAATTTTATATTACTTGAATTACACATTATTTTCTCGTAAATTTTCGCAAAACATTGAATTGATTTTTCATTTATAAATATATATATATATTCATATGTATTATATATTATAAATATAAAGAAGTGTTTTATTAATCCGCGAAGCAATTTGGGTGTCAAAAAAAAAAAAAAGAAACGAGAAGACTACACCAGAGATGTGCGAGAGCGTCATCGTAGGGATTATTATTAGACGTCGTAAATAATATTTGAGCGACGGTGATGACGGTAGCGTGGGGATATATGTGCGTGTATATGTGTGTGTGTATGTGTGTGTGTGTGTGTGTGTGTGCGTGTGTGTGTGTGTGTGTGTGTGTGTGTGTGTGTGTGGGGCGCACGGGTGATTGTCGAAAGTCAGCTGGAACACACAGTACCACGGGGTTAAAGGGGACGGTGGACTCTAATAAACCCGACACGAATTCCACACAAATCATCCGCAGCTTTTCCACGCGCGGGCATTACAGCGAAAAGCTTTTTAAATATATATATACACGTGTACGAGGGAAGATGGAAGAAGGAGGGGAGATATGACCGAGAGCCGTATTGTCACCCGATACTAGACGGACTTACACCCTTCGATGCGCATATATATGAGTGTTATATGGACAAAAGTCTTTGATTTATTGAGGCGAAATGAACAACGACCGATGCCACTCTAAATTCTTCAAAGTCCACATCGACATTTCAATAATGAAATGGTTGGTGACTATAGTTAAAAATGCGCGTTTATGTGTTTCTAGCGAATTTTCATAAAAATAAGTAAACAAATTTAAGATAAAAAACGTTCCATCGATAAGTTGTGGTCTATTAGATGCGTAAAATCACACGTTTCTGTACAGTACACAAGTATAATAATATAAATATAATTGTAAAATCAATTCGTAGTTTTGACAGAGGAGATAAAAACCAAATGTTTTATAATTTTTGAGGCTCAATAATCTTCTTTCCACACAAACCGTTTGGTATATTATTTATACTGTTATTTATTGACATTACATTTCAATTTTAAACTATTTTAATTTTATATAAATTCATTTTTCAGCATTAAATAGATCCTCTTTTAATTTTTTTCATTTGAATTCCGTTAACAGTTTTTATTATGTGTGGGTAGTTTGTATAAAAACAAGAATTAAAGTACACAATATTATATTCATTAATTTAATGGAACCATTTGTTGTACAATAAAAAAGTAGATTGTCTATTTATCGCTATGACAAGAATTGTGTTATTATTACTATTTAATTTATAAATGTATATAACATTTTTTAAACATACCTACATTTTAAAACCATATACATTTTACATTTATGACGTTCTTTATACAAATTTGTTTAATTTTTAAAATAATATAAACTTAAATGTATTATGACATATTTAAATAAATTATATTATGCTTACTAAAATGCTCAAGTATTTTTACTAAAATTAAAAATCATGTGTTATGGTTGCTAAATCAATAACTTAAATTTTATTTTCCCTCACAATACAAATTAATGATTAGTTATAATGATTCTATTAGTGAATACTAAAATGTTAAACGTTTATTTTGTATGAATAAATTACCCAGAAAGAATTTTAAACCAGTTTTAAGAAGAAGTTATTTACATAAAATTTATATGACTGAATATATTATTAAAAATAAATAGCAATATCTCATTTTATTAGTATTGTTAATAAATTTTATTTAATGAAATTTAGATGAATAATCTAATATATTGACTAATTAACAATAATATATACCTAGTGGGTTTTATTAAAATGTATTTTTAAAAATAACCTTTTTTTAGACACCTATAAAAAAAATATTCAACACCAGTTTTTATTTATTTTAGTAACGTTAAGTATTTAAATGAAGTGTTGAACACTTTGAAGTTGTTACAATGATATTTAGTAAAAACAATATTAAATTATATTATTAATCAACGGAGAAGATAAATTTCCTTATTTTAGAAATTTTAAATAAATCAAAATGTAAATAAATGTATAGCTAATAACCATATTTTTTTAAGAAATTCCAGAATTATGTGATGTGAAATTTATAGAAATAAATATGTTTAAAAAATGAAATTAAAGAAATGTATAGGTTGACAAAAAAAATAATTCTATGGAATTTTACAAATTCACCATGATCTTCTGATAAAAAACGATTAACACATATGAACATAAATTAAAATAAATGTGTGGTTCGACTGTAGATTTAAAAATAAATTATGAAAAAAATTGACTCGTCTTTTAAATTTTAATAATACTTATAAGACTAAATGTATCTCGGATATTTATAACTCATAAATCTAACTCATTATCACTGGAAATATAAATGGCATATACAGCCCGATGCAGTAGGCATCATGTTCGTTTTAATTGAAATCTTGTGTCCAGACGTAACTATCGTGTTTTGTTGGTTAATTCTTTTATAGAAGTCGTGTAGAGATAATGGCATGTGTTAGAAATATTGTCGTCGAATACCGATAAATTACTTCACACTAGTAGCTATTAAATTACGCAGGCAAATTCGCCAGACTATAGAGAGTCATTTTTTTTTTGTTTTTTTTTTTTTTTTTGTATCAAGGTCATTTATTTAAGTTTTTTTTCCATAATTCATGGTTTGCCATTCAAACAATAATAGATACAATGCACTCTGACGATTCTCGTTTTGACTAACAAAAAGTCCAATAAAAACATTCACTCTTTTAATTCGTATGATCATTTACACTTTTAAAATGTAATTATATACTAGCTAGTAGCAGTAAAAAAACGACAAAAACCATATAGAAATGAGATAAAAAAAAACCACCGTGCTTTAGGTTCATATAAGAAATAACCTTTTTGATCTTTAAATTTTATTCCGTACGTGAACATGAAAATGGCCCTTTCTAGGATGCATTAGACACCCTATATGAGGATTTAGGAAAACCCATTAACACGCAATTTAATACACCATAAACCATTACCTGATATTTCCAAACTATTGGTGTACCATTTACGTTAAAAAAGTAAAATCGTATCCGTTTGAATCTGTGCAGTTATCGTAATTTTATTTTATTTTTAACGGTATAAATAAATAAAATATTTACTCAGTCGTTTATTTATAGTCACGAACTTTGTAATAAAAATGTGATCGCCGAATTAATGAATAATACTTGTTTATGAAATGAGAAATATTTTATGGTTTTAAAAATGTTTCGTTTAATCGAATATCTATACTTAATATTATTAATATATTTCTATTGGAATGACATGGGGATCAATCTACAATCCATACTCAATAACGATTTTTTTTACATTAATTATCTATTATTTTTATGAACATTTTTGTACAATAATTGTATTCAAAAATAAAAAAAATTATTATCTATAAATTCATCCTATATAGGTGAATAAAGGATATTAGGTTATATTAAATATAACAATATATTATTTGAAAATGAAAAACAATTTTTCTTTTCACCGGTAAAAATGTATAAATAAAATAACCAATAAATTGTAATCGAACTTTAGTTACATTCATCTCTATGTGATCTTTGTACTATAATAATAACTATTATTACTATCACCATAGATATATTTATTTATTTTTTTTTAATACTTCTTAAACTTTAAACTATTTATAGCTATGTATATACACACACATATACACATATATATCACGTCGCTACATTCAATTGTAAATAGTATAAGTTTAATGAAATATTTGTCTGGAGTAATAAGCGCGTTGATTTTAATGACTGTTTATGAGTCGAATAAACTCGTCCTATATTTTTGATCTCACTTGTCACTATATCAGTTCATCAAAGCGTTAGGAAGACACAAATATGTCTTAGCCCATTGTATGCACGAACTAGGTGACCTCAAAAATTTTAAAGTAAAAAAAAAAAATAAAATAACGTACACATTTCTTTCTGAATACTATTTTAACATGTCGATTGCCTACGGGCTTTTGGGTCCCACAGATGGTAATGTTACATAAATTGCATACTTCTTTCCGATTTTTTTTCCTGATGTTAAAAGACTGAATAAGAAAAAAAAACTCGCTGCGTCGAAAGATCGAAGAGTATTACTTCCCGCCGGTTCTTTATTGGACTCGTGTCTAATACGTATGGCTGCTGTCTGGCTATTGTTAATCCGTTTCAATTTCAATTATGTCGCGTCACAGATTTTTAATTACTCCCGTTCGTATCTCCGATACCGATAATTAACACGATCAGGCCCTATTTGGGATGTCGTAAGCTGAAGGAAAAAAATAGGTAAGAAAAATTCGAGGTAAATAAGAAAATGTAAGAAAAAAAAAAGATAGCGTTTTATATTATATTATATTATATACATACACAGTCATATTGTGACCACGACGGTTTTTTCTCCAGACACGAAGCGAATAGACCATTACGGAAAAACGAGACTCGAAAACTGGTCCCAAGCAGACGCGTCTGTTTATAGGGGCTTGTCCGTACGCTGTTGCCAGTCCCATATAATATCAGTGCAATTGCAATTCCTAACTCCTCTACCGCGTAGGTACATTATAGAGACGATTGCGTAGAAGACCTACCTATATGTAATTGTTAGTGAGACAATGTGTTGCACAATAAGTGTACTACAATCGATAAATTTATTTTAAACTAAACGTAAAGTCACGTGTCCATAATTTCCATAAAGTCTATGAAGACTTTATTATCACCCTTTTTAATCTGAAAAGGTGTATGTTATAAATAATAAATATATAAGTATTATTATATCAAATATGTGACTAAAAGCGAAAATACGAAAACAAATATTTGAACTAACTTTGTCATACATTTATTATTCGTTTTTCATCCATTAATTACATATAATTAGAGATAAAAAAGACTAAACTTAAAACTTCTTACAATCGACAGAATAGGTGTTTTTGCGTTGTAATGTGATGGCCTAACCATTTTCTAATGGTTTCAGACGTTTCAGTGAACTATTACATGATCAAAACTTAGAACAATAATTCCTGCCTCATGCGAACTAATATTATTCACGAAATCCGCCCGATCAGGGTTTGCTTCTGCTGCTTGACTGATCTATTAAATCGCGACACGTATTCATTTAACTATAACACGCGAGTTAATACTTGTACCGCATAGTGTGTTGAGGTCAAAATTATATAATCTTGACATGATTCACTGCATGAACAAACACATCTGGAGAGAACATTGTGTTTTTATCACTATTTACTGTCGATCAATATTTAGTGACAGAATTACAATAGCTCCATCGTAGTCTGTCTAGGCTCTCAACGTTAACGATATGATTTATATTTTGTATGAAAATAAATATGCGTATAAAATTGTGTATACGTATGCGCACCAGCACACTTGTTTTGGGTTACATACATTACATACGACTTATTATTGATCAGGTGTAATGATTATAAAAAGTAATTTAAGCTTGTACTAACATCTTGCAATTGCATGACGTTTAGTATCATTACTGGAACAGAATACGTGTTATTTATTTGTGATTTCTTGTGGTGCCAAAGATAATATTTTTCTATCAAATGTAAAGTAGATAAGGTGATACTACTTATAAATAATATTCTCGTTGCTAAATTGTATGATCATTTGGTAGTAAAAATTTTTCGACTACAGGCAGTAGCACCATTCATCCGTAGGCTGGTTTTTATGCTGTGAATATAAAATATTTACCACACATTTTTGTTGTTTTTAGATTTCAATACTCAATTTTCGTGACCAAGTTAGAATTATTTTTTAATTCACTAGTCAATTAGGTACATTGTTACATAGTTTTTATTAAGGAAGTTTATAGTATACATTATATATTTTAATAACATATGTTATATAATGTTTAGATTATTTAGCTAAATTTTTTTGTTTTTATTTTTGTATTTTGTTACATCCTTTGTATTATATATTCATACGTGAAATATACCTTGCATTAATACTTGCATATCAAATAATATTGAAATATTTTAAAACTTTAAAATAAAAACAAGTATTATTACTAGGTATTTATTATTTTGACTAAAAATATATTCAATTCTTTGAAATCTAGAGTTTGCTTAATTAATAAATATTTTATGCATATAATTTTTATTTAAATATAATTGTCTATTACTTTCTTTTTATTTGTACATAATACATCTATATTTTAACAATAAATAAAAAATGCTAAAATATAAAACAGTATAATATTAAAATCCAATTTTACTTAAATTAATCAATTCGTAATACATGTATTTACTGCATAATATTATTACCATATTCTATATAATAATAGGTAGTAAAATAATGATTATAATGCTAAAACCTTTGTTCCTTAAAAAATCTATAAAATATCTTTGAGTGAAGGTTATACAATTTAAATAACATTTAGTACATTTAAATAAAAATTAAATGTAAATATCCATTATAACTTGTATAAAATTCGGTCTTCGGACGAATGGTGATGTAGGTACTCTGGTGATAAATTCTGAAATACCAAACTGCAGTAATTTTTTGCGTCAATATCGTAGCATTGAAAGATACGAGAGTGGTGTCACAATATCCTCTTAACATAGTGGACTATACATATTATTGACACACTATAGGGTATTGATTTTTAATTACAATAAAGATTGTACAATAATATAATCACGATTCGTTTAAAACTCGTTGCTTTCGTTTCGTTCAAATGAAGTGGGTAAATCGGAATATACTTCTTAAACATTTATTTCTTGTCAGTACCAAGTCGAGTATGGAAGTAAACGTTATTCTTGCGTTGTTTATTACAGTATTGGTACATTTGCGAGGAAAGACATCTAGGTGTACATACACTTTTGATGGGTAAATAATATATGACTGATCATTAATATTTATGCATATGGGTATAGATTTGAAAATTTTTTCAATGGCATTCGCGTGTGCGCGTGCGCTCACACACTCACACGTGTTGTTTGATTCGATTCCAAATATATTATCCGTGTAATATACATATAGGTACGGACAGAAGAGCATTTATTATCTCCGAAACGTACATCGGTAATTTCGTATCGTACACCTGCGCGGATCGGTCACGACGAGTAATGAAAGGAACCGTCACGTATGTTGAACAGGGAGGGAAGGAACATAAAAAAAAAAAAAAAAAAAATAGGAAAAAAAACACAATGACTCTGTCCGAATGATTACAATAATCCACGATTATAGAGGTGGGAAATTCGGATTGTACGTACGGTAATAATTATTTACACCATTGTGCGATGTGTGAGTACTTTTACGTCTGTCCTGGGTAATTTGCGGTCCTCCACAACCGATAATTACATTCTGTTCCTTTCGTATTTTTTGGCTTCAGACTGCTGGACGCTGCTTCGAACTCGGTGGTTTCCGACGAAGGTGTTCGGACCCACCTCCACTAAAACGCCGCGCCGCCGCCGCACAGAGACATCGCTGTCATTATATATACACGCGCTATACTTTATACATATATACGATACCATAATATACATGATCGAGTATTTCTCGTTCTTTTGCCTCGGTTTTTATTGTACTTTATATTATTTTTTATTTTTTTGTTTACGAAATTACCGGTGTACCTAATAATAATAATAATAATAATAATAATAATAATAATAAAGATAAATGCGTAAGATATAATGAGTAGACCTATACTGTATTTATTTGTTTTTAATATTTCAGTTATATTATAGTTATGGTATAATTTCAATACAAGTAATATTGTAAATTGTAAATATTACAATAATTTAAAATAGTATTGTTATATACATGTATATAACGTTATGTATATATGTATACTCGCAAGCCTGTATAAACTTAAAGATGAAAAATATCACGATTCATAGTTCAATGTAGTCATCGTAAACTAGGTTAGACTCATTTGTTCTCGTTAATTATCTATGGAGTATAATTAAACAATATTTCTTACTAAGAATAAACAAATAATACTCCAATCTTAAATTTTGTCTACTATAAAATGTGCATTATATTTTAAAATGTATATAGAAAATAATGAGTGTAGGTAGGTACATTATGTAATTAATGCATTCGCCGCGTATATATAATCTGCTACAGTTTTCTTATCAGTAGGTCACATGTTGGGGTTTTAAATATTATAGTATTTTTGGTAATTATATTAAAATTATGTCGCAATAGATGCTATTCATAAAAGGTGTTTAAACAAATGTAATGATTGATTATAAACCGCATATGTTTGTATTCAAGATCCAACCATACGTAACTCACGTGGTCACGTCATGTTACGCCTTGTACAGTATCTCACGAACAAATAATACATCCATAAATCAAAGAAAATTCAAAACATGTGTAGTACTGTCTTGTTCTACTGAAATTGCACTTTGCTGGAGCTTTAAAACTCGTTGGTAGTATAAAAGTGTGTGTGTTGTTCATCTAACACCCCTCATATCGGATTTACTTGAGATTGTTTTTCTTCTGTAATGCAAATCACTCCGGGGGCGACAGCGGAGTGCATATTTCGAAAATATCAGAGGTGCTTATGAAAGAGAAAACCGCATGAATATATTATATACACCGCAGGCATGGCAAAGACGTCACTACTTACCCTCCCGCGCAATAAGAATACGAAGTCTTCACTTTAATGGGATTAATTTTTAAAGCTGGAGAAAAAATGACTTGAGGGTTTTTTTTTACACCACTCGTCGAAAAGCCTCTGAGGAATTGAGAGTAAACTGTGTTACCGATTTTATACATGCCCACCGCCACAACCGATATCCTTGTCTGCTATTGGAAAAGTTATAAAACATTAGGTATATCCGCTCTTTACCGTGACTACAAAACTTCGGTCCCTCAGGTAATTGACTTGATGAGAAAATAGTTGTAAAAGCCCGAAAAAAATCGAGTTTATCGATGTCAGCTTGATGTAGAAAATTTTTATCAAGCATATTTATAAGTATAAAAAAATAAATAATATAGGGAAATGCACAAAAACGACGTTTTTAGTCTCCAATACTGTATTTATCACTATGACACATGGTTAAATTCGAGAAATTAATTCAAAGTGGTGTTTGGTTTTCAAAAGCATTTATAGGACTTTAATAGTATAAATATATAATTTAGACAATTTACTCAAATCGATATTTTGAATGTATAAATAAGCGTCCGAATAAAGTTGATTTGATCTTGCTACACATTTTGTATAGTATAAATTATACAAAAATTATAGTTATAAAACAAAATTATAGATGTTAATTTAATGGGTTATAATATATTTAAAAGCTGAGTTTATGTAACGATTTATTTAAAAGCTTATTGTTGATACAATTTTGAAGACATTTTTTCGTAAATTAAGAACATCATACTTTTGATAACTATTACTGTTGCACAAATATATTACGTAAAAATGTACGTTCCCGAATTTAAAATCACCAAACTACCTTTAAACGATTCTTTTCGAGTGGTTTACTGAAAACGTGTCTTGTTTGAAAGTATACCCGTGTCCATTTTTTTAGTATCGTATTCAATGTGTCTTTATGGTCGAAATGGCGATGGGGACATGGGCTCCCTACCGCATTTAAACAACGATTAAAACAATCGTTAAGGTCCATAACCCACACATGGTGGACTCGGGTATGTACAACTAATAATTAATTTCCAAAGTTGCGTCGGGTCTTCCACACCACCCTATCGTACAAGTTCCATTTGACACATGTTGTGCGGGGTAACAATACCACACTATAAGGAATTAAGACGTTCGAGATAAACATCGATGGTATACCTACAATGATATAAAACAGAATATTATTACACGTGTACGTAATAATATGTATTTTGAGCTATCGCGCGACGTATTACGTTTGGTGCCGGCAGATTGTAATCGATGGGCAATAAAAATAAATCGTCGGTTCGGACACCCGTGAGATTTTTTAAAGATAACACGCTGTGCTCGCGCGCACGCGTATGTGTCTAAACCCGGGTGTGTTGTAATATCGCCCATATAATCCACCCCAAAATGTATGCACATAAACAGATACGAAATATTACTCAGTCTTTTCTCGGCGACATGTGTTTACAGCGGTGGCAAGTGTTTTAAAGTATCTGCGATTTTTTCCCATACACATTACATGTGTGCCCGAGAAAATGGCTAAAAGTGAATTACAATTTCAATTTCATCCCTATATCGTGAAGCGTACCTATAAATGTTTGCAATATTTCTTTTCATTTTAAAGTCTCGTTACTCCTCCAGAATAAATATAAGTTAAAAAAAAAAAAAATCACCGTGAAATATACTATATAAGTATAAAAACTAAAGTTGATATCACAATAAATTCGCCTATTTACGGAGAATTTGATAAATTTCAAATGTGGTTAATACGTTTTAAAGTTTTGACCAGTTTCTGTTACAAGTACACCTATACAAATATGAGTCTACATTTATATCTTAAATGCATTCAGAATAAGAGTATACGACTGTGAATTATTATTAATAATATCTAATGCTGTAAATCATTTCCAATTATATTGGAAAGTACCTAATACTTACGAGTATATCTGTATCTAGAATGATTTTACTGTGTATTCGAATGTTATATAAGATAATATTTTATTAAAATTAATTTTGGGCCTTAAAAGTCTTTTAATATAACTATATTTTAAAACAATGTATTGAAAAAAAAAACAAAAACATTTTCACTACGATTTTCTTTTTTCTTATTATTATTGCTGTTATTATTGAAAATTAAATATTAATGATTGTTGGACAATAAAATTGTTAAAATTGAGACTTTGGTATTAAAAATTAAATATTTACATACTTTATATTTTATAACTAGTGTGTATGAAATATTTGTTTTTGATATAAGCTAATCTAATTAATTTAGAGTACCTATATTATTTTTTTTTATGATATTCTCGGATTACTTAGTATTTTATTTAAAAGCAGAGGTTAGAATATAATTAGTCCGAGTAATATTATTTTAGAATGAAATTTTAATGTGGTCATAATTTAAAATTTTCTAAAGAAAGGACTTACATTTAGATATTATAATTGTATGTATTACAATATACTATTTTATAAATCAAACTGTTAATTTGTGGGCTCTTAAAAAATGTGTGAATTGATAGATTTATTTTTATGTTTTATGAATTCATATGAAAATAAATTTAATTTTTCTTTTATGAAATATTAAAAATGAGTTATATTACTTTTAATATTATTCATGTATATTTGTAAATAATAAAAATAAAAATTGTATAACCAGCAGTATGAATAATAATTGTATTTTACTAATTTCAGGTACAGAGATGAATCGCTGTGTTGGCCCGAGAGGTATGCATAATTCATTATTAAATATTATTCTTAGTTCTAGTTATAAATCAATAGATTCTCTTATATTTATAAAACTTTAAAAGACTTAAACATTTTAATAAAATTTACGAACACAATCATAATATTGTGGAATTTTGTGATTTTTTTCCCTTCTTTATCGTTTGTTATGGAAATATTTGCGCTTTATTCTCAAACATTGGAATTTAATTTTGTCAGCGAATCTCCTGTAGGCTTCAAACCGATATAGCTATATATAAAAACAGGATTCGTTTATAGCATTGACGATAATATGAATTCAACCAAACTTATTCTATTTAGTCTTACGTTAATAGTTTAATTTAGTTTAACTCTGTGAGATCAATAATCAATAGTTATATTTTAAACTTTCAACTTAGTTGAATATTAAGTAAATAAGAAAATAGTGATCATTAAACAACAAAACACCTTCGTTATTTATATGTTGATAACAAATTGATGTATTTGCTGAAATGTTTAAAACATTTTACATCATATTTGTGAATACATACTGTGTAAAAAATAATAATTTATTTACCTTAAATGCTTGGAAAATTAAAGTTTACAAAATTACTATATATCATACATATATTTTAAATCGGTGAATTTGAAAGTATAATATTTTTTAGTTTCTCTCTAAAACACATAAAACAGTTAGAAATTATAAAATTTATTTACTTGTAATATAGGAAAGTAAATCAATAATTAAAGTTGGCATAAATATGTATTACAACTCAACAAGGTTAATATTTATGAATACAAATTATAATAATAATGTTTAATATATTTTTAATTTGTTAATATGCCTACCTATTGGAAGTACAAAATATTTGTGTTTAAAATTATTTAAGCATTTATTTTTATTTTTAAAGCGAACCATAGATTACCTAGTGAAATACGTTATTTAGAAAGCGCAGTGGTGTTATTATGTCTGTAATATATATTTTCATTTAGCTCTTACATTTTAAAATATTCAACTGATTTTCATACAGAGTGTATTATTTAACTTTGTGTTTAGAGATAGCATTATTAAAGACCTAATATAGGTAACTGCAATAGTATTATATCAATTTTTAATTGTTTCTTATCGTTAATAAACGAGTTTTAGTCAGCATAATTTAATAGAAACGGGACTTCAACTTTCGATGTTAATACTAGTGATTATAAATTTAATATATACAAAATTATAATAGTATATAATATATTATGATATATGAACATTCTGTTCAATAATTGTTATTTGCGGATAAGTACGTATTATAATATGTATTACGAAGAATGGTGTGCAGTTGGCGAGATCTTTATTTGTCCAGGAAGTAGTTTACATAAAACAATACTAATAAGAGCTACTATAGTATCACGATGATATTCATAAATGATGTTATTACATTTCATTTAAGTTTCAGTCGGTTCTGGTTCGATCAATCGAATAATTATGTAGAAAACTCGATGGGATCATTCGTTGGCGCGCGTATATCATACATTAATGCATCTACCTTTATCTTATTACTATATCATTATTATTATATACATAGTACATACACATAGACACACAATGATCGGGACACCGGTCACGTAATGAAATTAATAGAAAACAAACACTCGTAATGACGGGTGTTTAAAAATGATTTTCCAAAACGAAACGCCCCGTTTTTGGAGGCAACGGTTTTTATTCTTATTATTATTTGTACGAAATGTGTGCACATCAAAGATCGTAATCGCGCATGAGCTAGCGGCCATGGCGCGTTTTCGAACGTTACACGCACACAATACTTTAGGTGCGCTTCTCGTATACACCTATGCTTGAAATTTCCGTCCAACGGGTGGTAGACGAAACTACATGTCTATATATACATATGACAACATACTGGCCACGTGCACTGTACGTACTGCTTACAAAATATAGTATGTGATAATATAACTATGACAAATATTATCATTCTAGGATATACGCCACTACCGACGTTAGGGCAGAATAGGTAGATATAAATAGCAAAATTAACGCGGTGGCGTCACCGTTTTCCGTCGTTGATATAGTTTTTTCTCCCTTTTTTGTTTTCGTGGTATACTATGAAGTGTACGAATACGTGTTTGTCACTTTCGAATATACCGTATACCGTATACCGTTACCACTCTTATGTTCGGGGTTCTGTAAGCAGAATACCGCTTTTACATAGAATCGTGTATTGATACAAATACAAAACACTCGCACTCGTTCGTCGGTAATCGGTATATTATACCTATAATAAAATATGATTTCGATTAATGATGCTCATACTGTTGTTTTAAATTCAATATACTTTATAATCTTTATCAACGCAATAAAACATTTTTTATTTTTCAATGATTAGTCTATAAGAGTAGGTATGCAGGTATATTTAATAATACCATCATGTATAATAAAGCATAATATAATGTTCTCGCACACATGCATATTATTCATACAAACGTTATTGTTTAAAAATTGAAATTAAAAACGCATACCTAGATTATATTTTATTTCAAAATTAAAATCAACCGGTCGATATTCAATTAACACCGATACCAATATCAAAAATCGTTAATAATTGTTTATGAGAACATATTGTATTGAACACTGTGTAGAGATTTGTATACGAGTACACCTAAGTATTGACAAACATCTGTTTCAAAAGAAAAAAAAAAAATTCGTTACGATTCATTGTGTATGATATTGGCATGCACGACATACGATAATTGATATAACAAATTCTTTTACAATGATAATAAAAATTTGTAATCGTTGTTGATGGGAGTTTCGACCGGTGGTGTAAAGATGACAAATGATTAAGCCATCCGTAATAACGTTATAATGTATAATGAGACATCGGTTTTTCGTTACACGTAAGGATGATTATTTTTTGAAATCTACCCTTGTTCCCTGTAACTAATTCTTTGTACTTTAATAATCGCATGAAATCAATTGGAAAATTGAACGATTTAACTTATTCATTACATTTTTCTCATACCTGTGATAAATGATACATACGTGCGGTGTCGTTATTTTTTTTAGAGTTAGAATACTTTTGTAATAAATGTTTGCGCTCATTTTTAAATTTTTTTTTAAACATTCTAAATCATAAAAAACCATTGACACACAATAACGCATTTAGTGAGTTTTATTCTATTTTAGATTATTTTTAAATGACAAAGATATTAAATTGAAACATAAGATTCACTGGAATTTTATGTTTTGCAGAAGTAATACAAAATATTCATTCTGAAAACAGTCAATTATTAAGATTTATTTGAGTCAATATAATAGTTACTTATATTTACTTATAGTACTTATATTTCTCTTATAATTTATAGTTTTAAACTAGTTACTAATTCAGGTACCCATTGTAATGATTTTTTACAGCAGGTACTACCTGTTTCAGTTTTTTTTTATTCAACAAATTGTGTAAAGTTTTATATTATTATCAATTATTATTTTAATATTATTAGAATCAATTAACTAAAATTTCGCAAAAAAAAAGGTGTAGAAATTACTTTTGACTGAAAACTGTTTATTATTGTAAACCATACTTAATATTAAACCATTTCCAATATCCAACAAGTCGCTTTTAAATACACTTTTTAAACTTAGTTTCTTAATTATCAACAGTTTTTTAATATTATTTAATCAATCAATCCTAATAATAATAATTAATCCCATAGAATAATTTAATTTACACTACTTATCAAGTCATTAATTCGTTACGTAATATATTAAATATCAGTCATTAGTGTTGGAACTATTGGAAGGTCCAAACACATTCAAAAACATACATTTATCAAAACAATTAATTACATAATAATTCAACTGGTAGAAAATTAAAAAAACAGTAAAAATAAATTCAAAGTTTGTAATTTTTTCTACACAGTTGAATCTCTATGGGAATAGAAGATATTAAACAATATTACAGTTATCGAATTTAATCAAACACATTATTGAGTTTTGCAATAAATTATAATTCATACAATTTATATCAAAAAATCCAAAGCATAGACTTCTACTGCATAATGTTTATTTTAATGCAATAGTATACATTTTTAAACTATCTAAATATTGTTTACTTTCGTGTAATTCATATTTTCAATTTCATAAATTCGAATAATTCTTGAAAATGATTTAAAATTATTAACAGCACACATCCGTTTCCAGTTTGCCAGTTAACAGTCCCACATTACACAGAGGACAATATGATATCGAGAAAATAAAAGTTTCGATTGTTTTCGTTTAGAATTTCCCATGAATATCCCTTAGTGTCCCCTACATAGTATTATACCGTTATTATTCAATAAATAATCCCGAAATAAATATCTCCTGGTCCCTTTATATAAACAATCGTTTCTGCAGGTAATTTCTATTGTCCGTCGCCAATCGTGAGTAATATTTATGTTTTGACAGTCTTAAATAAACATTACGAGATAATGTTGTTTTTATGGAGACTGGTACAATGGTCTCGGGATCAATGATTTATACGGTAGCCGACGCGTATTTTAACTCCTCTTCTATTGTCACATTGACAGAAGCAATTGATAGCGAAAATAAAATTTTTACTTCAACGATCGTAGATATTCTTTATCGTAAGGGCAACACCATTTAAAGATGTACTAGGTATGCTATATTTTATACATATATAATATGTATAGGGAAACATCTAATGAACTAAACATCTTGTCCAGAGCCAAAAACAAAACAAAAATCAGTTATGCAAATAGACCACACTAGGGTTTTCATAACCTTCATTATCATGTTAAAAAAGAAATTTAAGTATATACACCTTAAACCATTTTTACCAGCAGTCATTAGTGTAATGCATTGGACATTTTGCTGAACCGTTACTTTTGTACTCTATGGTAATTTTGTTTATTCTTTTCTAAGTCGGTATATTCCATTACATATTTGTCACATTTAGAGACGGTAAATATATTACGTATATACCTATATGAACGTGTTGTTTAATATATAAGAAGGTATAACGCTATTAAACCTTTTCTCTCTTATGTTTATGTTTGTATACAAGGTAAGAAAATTGTGATAATTTTAATTTGCAAATGTCATAAAATTCACAGTACATTGAATATGTCTGTATAGGTATTAGTGGTGGGAAAAATCCGGATTTGCCAAAGTTCGAAAATCCGGATTCTCGAACTTCGAAATCCGAAATCCGTATTTCGGATTTGAAATCCGGATTTCGGATTTGAAATCCGTATTTCGGATTTGAAATCCGTATTTCGGATTTGAAATTCGTATTTCGGATTTTGAACATAGAATTAGTATTCTTTTATGTTTTATTATATTAGAGCCTTGATAAATACTCATTTTTTGTGATAAATTAATATACATATTTAATATATTTATTCAAAAACTTTTAAATCAAAAAATACAACAACAACATTATACAATATAATATATATATATATTAACAATATATATAAATTATATATACTTTATTACAAAAATAATAATGAAAGTTTTAAATAATAACTGGAATAATAATTTATAATAATATTAATTTTCAAATAAATAAATAATAAGGAATAATTTTTTATAATATATTTTATACTTAATTATAGTATTTAATACTCATTTAATAAATGTAAAATATGTTCATGTTTACATAATTATAAATATTCAAAATATGTATTACCTATACTTATAAAAAATAACTTTAATTTGAAGTTGAATAAATTAATAACATTTTGTAATAACTATTTGTGTTTTTAATATGGAAAAATAAAGTTATAATTAATTATTATTAATTGAGGCAATAACTATAAATAGCAATATTAAAACATTTTTATTGATGATGTATATTTCAATTTTATAGATGGAGTTTTATGATATTATAACCTGGCTAATAATTATATAAAATAATAATTAGAATGTTTCTATGGAATGTTTTTTTTATATTACAGGAACAATATTTTGCACGGTGGGTAATTTTAGATTATTTTTCAAAAATACCAATGCTGACAAATGATGAGGTGTCATTCTGTTTCGCTTGGGTGTTATTATATTACCGGCTTTTGAAAATACACGTTCAGAAGATGCTGAAGATGCAGGAATGCATAAAATTTTTTTTGCTAAAACCGATATAGTCGGATATACATTTTCACGAGATTTCCACCACAAACATGGATTCTCGTTGTGATTAATTTGGGGTTCTGATAAATATCGAGTAAATTCATCTTCATCATCATCAGAAAGCCCCATCAGCTCATCTAAAATGGTCATTTTTGTTATTTGATCATAATTTTCTATATTTGTCGAAATATGATCAATCGATGATATTTTTGAACGAACCATTCCTTGAATTCGGTATTTCATCTTCTCTGAGGGCTCAAATTTTAAGTTTTTGTACCTAGGATCATAACAAATAACAAAATATTATTAAATATATAAAATTATTTTAATGCAAACTATTAAATATATTTGAACAATAATAAAATAAAATAAAATAAAGGTCTAGCCTTGAGTATAATTTGAAATTTATTTGTATATTTATGATATTATACAATTTTTTTATTTTTTTATTTCATTATGTATATGTAATTATTCTTCTGAAACTGAGTTTATATGTGTGTGTGTATAATGTATATATATATTATTTTGGCAATTTAATGTTTCTAAGTCTTGATTTATATCAAAATTTATATTATATTATTAATTAATAACATTATAATAATATAATAACTAAAGACTTAAAAATATTAAATTGTTAAAATAATATGTATATAAACTCAGTTTTAGAAGAATTACACATACATAATGAAATCAAAAAAAAATAAATTGTATAATATCATAAACAGACAAACTGATTTAAAAAATAATATTATATTTCAATACTTATAAAATAATAATGAATAACCAAAGAGCAATTACTAATAATAATTCTATGTAATATATATTATATTTAATCTTTTTTACTATAACAATATTATCCTCTATGTAAAAATAATTTTTCAATTGTATTCAGAAATTTTAATTTTATATTCAATGCGCTCTTTACACATGCCAAGACCTTTATTATATTTTTTATTTTATTATTGTTCAAATATATTTCATAGTTTGTATTAAAATAATTTTATATATTTAATAATATTTTGTTATTATTTATGAGTATTAACTATTAAAAATTAATATTATTTTCTAATTTTTATTTTATTTTTTATACCTCGGATCAAGTAGACTTGCCATTTGCATTGTAAGCACCGGTAAATTATGAGTACTTTCTTCATGATCTGGATCTTCCATGTCAAATCGTTTCACTAATTCTTGGGAAACAATGCTTTTAAATGTCGTAGCAAACATACAGTCTGATTGAATTGAATTTAGGTGTTTACTTATGAGGCTTGCAACAAGTGGTCGAACCTAAAATACAATAAACAAGTTTTATATGATTTAACAATTAGGATATACTAAATAATAATTATTACCTATCAAGTTTGTATTTATGATAAATATTTACCATTGATATTGTTATTTGTTGTTCAGAACATAGTACTGTCGTAGTTAGTTGAAGTGGTTTCAATAACTTGACAAGAACTTCACATTGATTCCAATCTTCTTCAACCATTTCTAAATTTTTTGCTGTCTTTATATTGAAATATCCTCGGTCTGATATGACAGCTACAACAGCTCTGCGCAGTAGAATTAAGCGCTCTAACATTAGTAGGGATGAGTTCCATCTAGTGGGACAACTTTGCAATAAAGTTAGTAATTTTTGATTCGTTTGTTGTAGATACAATTGTAGTGCATTGGATCGCTTAGGTGATTGTCTAAATGCACTTACAATTGATGATGCTTTTTTTAACAAACTACTACAAATATTATTATCCAGTCCTTTCTTTATTGCTAGCTGAATTGTATGTGCTGCGCATCTATTTGAATAAATCTGTAATTGCTCTTCTAAATTTCTTACTGCACTTGTAATGTTTGATGCATTATCATGAGTAATACCAGTGACCTTATTGGTTATATCCCATCTGTTCATAAGCTCTGTAATATCATCTTTTAGTTTTTCAGCTGTATGTGATTCTGTTATTTCATCAATGGACAATGTAATATTACACAACGTCCAATCTTTATCGAAATAGTGACCAGTGTATGTAATATAAGAATCTATTGCTAACGAACTCCAGCCATCTGTTGTTAGAGCAATACTATTAATACTTTTAAGATATGTTTTTGTTTGATTTAATTTTAATTCATACAATGTTTCTATTCGAGTACTTATTGTTTTCCGACATGGTATCTGATAATTCGGCTCAAACAAGTTTATGAGATTTTTTAGTCCTTTATTTTCGACAAAAGAAAAAGGTAATAAACCACTTGTAATAATTTCACAAATGCTTTGTGTTATCTGTTCTATTCGTTCTCGGTTTAATAGTCTATTACTTTTTTCTTTTGCCTTGTATGTTCGTTTTAAACGTTTATGTGGCAGAACACTTTGTGATAACTCTGTGGACTCTAAGGCAGTGTAACTACTATTACTTTGATCAGTAGATGTTGATGCTATATCAGTTAAAAGTATCGACTCACTATCATTTTTTTCTGTATCATCATGAGCTCTATAAAAAATAAATCAAACTAGTATATTAAGAATTATTAAGAATTAAAATTGCCTAATTTTTTACATTATTATTATTATTATGTTTGTGTTTTAACTTTTCTGTGGCTTAATGATATTATGATTATTAATTTTTTAATAATTTTTAATAATTTTTATTGTTTTTGGTTTTTGTGTCCGTGTAAAATTAATTTTAAAATAAATTTATATTAGAATAAAAGACTAGTTATGGATAATAAACATATCTGTAACTATTATTATTATTTCAATAGTAAAATCATTCGATTACTTTAATAATTTTTTTCATTTCATTACTCCCATCATTATAGTTAAATCATATTTATACGTAATGAGAAATTGTAAAATTTTAAATTATAAAAATATAATAAAATTTTAATTACCTTTTGCCGTCCAATTGTGGTGTATTATTTTCATTATTGTGCCACGCATTAAAATGTGTCCATAAAGATGATGTAGATCCATTGTTCATCAACACAGAATCACAAAATAAACACTTCGCCGAATCATTGGATTTATTACGCTTAAAATACTGCCATATTTTACTGGGAGCCATGATTAAAAAATTAAGAAATATAAATTGTTGTTGTTTGTGCCTAGTAGAATTAAGCACTAATAAGCACTTCGAGTAGTTTGCAGTGAACACATTTATCTTGCTACAATATAAAATCTTCACCATGTTATCGCAAAGTTAGAGTTTAAACTTAGAAGCATATTATATGTTGCATACAATGATACAATTTGCGAAATTCGTTTATCGCGGATGACACCGACCGGAAATTTTCGGTCGGTCAGTCGATGACAATCGCATATATTTCGATTTTATTTTCGTGTATTGTTCGTTATCGTTCGTGTACGCGTATTCAGTTTTATGTTCGTTATCGTTCGTGTGCGCGTATTCAGTTTTAATTGAATATTTGTTATTCAAGTGTATAATTTTTTAAAATTTGTATTTTAAAATGAGTAAACCTATGAGTGGAGCACAAAAGCGCAAAAAAATAATAGAACAAAAATTTAAAGATGCTAAACTGCCCAAATTAGACAGTTTTTTAAAAAAATTTTTTTAGTAATTTTAGTAAGGTGAATACACTCCCCCGGATCTTTTTAATATATATACCTGGGACGATGGGGGGCCCGTTGAAAATTTCGCTCCCGGGCCCAAATTTTGAAGTTACGCCACTGAGAATACAGAAACTTTCAATGATAAACCCAAATCTCAGATTTTGAAATTCGACAATCCGAATTTCGGATTTCAAATCCGAATTTCGGATTTCAAATCCGAAATCCGGATTTTCGGATTTCAAAATCCGAAATCCGGATTTCCTAGCCTGAAATCCGAAATCCGAAATCCGGATTTATTAGATTTTCGAAGAATCCGGATTTCATTCCCATCACTAATAGGTATACGTATAAATAATGAAAAAAATAACTGTCGAGCACTATAAATATTGATCTTAAAATTGTTTTATAATTATTATTTATATATAGTTATATAAAATTTGACTTTCATATATTTAATTTGTATTAATAGCAATATATTGATATACTTTACCAAATTATTACTACTAATTATTTTATTTTAAAAACTAAGTAGAAATGCATTCAAGGTTTATACGATTTAGTTGATAATTCTCACGCAGTGATTTAAATATACATTCCACTTATAAACATTTATTAAATTTCAATATTATTGAAACTCCAAAATCCAAAATTATCATAGTACAATTATAGTTAATTTTAATTAATTATTTTATGTAATATTTTATGTAATACTTGTATATCTATAGAATATCGAGTAATATGATAAATCAATTAATTTTTTAATTTTAGTCTGTGATATAATGTTGCATTATAGTTGCATTTAGTGGGTTGCATCTTGCATGTATTATGTACTTTATATTGACCGTGAACATAACTGACATTTAATTTATATAAACAAGTCCAGTAGACTTCTGGCTTCTGTCTTTAGAGTCGAAGAATTTTTTCATCTCTATCTTTCTTAATCGCGTCGTATTGATTTTAATTGTGAAATTAAATTTATTATAATGTATGTGTACATTTTGTAAAATTATAACCCGTAAGCACTAATTCATCCATCTGCATATTATATTGATTTTATTCCACTAAAAACAAGTATTAATATTGTTTATAGCGCATACTAAAAGCAGACTAACGTAATGCATTATACTGCGTTACGAGTTAAGTACCTGTTGATAGGTTAAAAGTGAAAATGCAAATATGTACTTAAGAAGTTTTCATTAATAAATATCTACTAATGAATTTCGTGTGATTCTTGACAAGGTTTTGGAAAGGCTTCTTTGAATAGTGTATGTAAAGATAAAAATGCTATGTTCAAAAACCGTTTATCGCGAGCACGCCATAGCCCTGTTATGATATCGTTATGTACTAACAAAGTGGAAATACCTGCCGTACGTGCAACAGTCGATGGATGATCGGTTAGTGTTGGTTTGATGAGAGACGAGAGTAATGGCCAGCGGAGAGAGAGACGACCAAACGTGGTCATGTCGTCTGAGGGCGACATTGGAATACAATCGTTCAAATTAAAACAGTAAATGGACGGTATGAAAAAGAGACAGAAAAATAGAAAAAGAGGGGAAAATAAGAATGAAAAAAAATAAAATAAAATAAATAATCGCATAAAACAACGACCGTCAACTACTGTATAACGATAGGAGAGAGGGACACAGTTAGAACGTCAACCTGGTGAAGCCTTTTACGGAATGAAATAATTGTATGTCCGGATTTGTGTGTGCACGCGTTCATGTGTGTATGCGCGTGTCTGTGTGTGTACGTGTGCGATCGTGTGTTCGAGCGCGTGCGTGTAGGAGATATGTGTAAAGTAAATGCTAATGCTTTTACATTTACGATTTAACAGCAGTGTTACATAATATTCTTTGGGTAAAAAATAATATCTCAAATAACTAGTACATTACACTTTAAAATTAAAATATACAATTTACTCGATCAGACCATTCAAGGTATGTCTGCCTAAATAATAGTTCCGTAATGAATATTTCAATACTGCCGATCTAGAGGACAAAAGCAAATTCCATGTTCATTTTTAAGACGGTCGTTTTTGTTTCAGTTAATAAGCGATTAACAGCAAATTTATATTGACTATACTAGTTATCTATCCAATAATCCCAATTAGATAATTGTATTTAAAGCGTGTAACATGCTACACCTAAACGTTTTGTATAATAATTATATTATATTTATTAAAATAAATAAATCTTCTCACCTAACCTAAAAATAATTATATTAGTTACTTGAGTCTACAGAATAATGGACTAATATATACTTATAACTATAAACAATGATAATTTGATTGCTATTAACTAGTTGACTGATGACTATAATCCTAGTCGTTAGATTAGGTAATTTTTTTTTGATAGTAGTAATTTTATTTGTGAAACAATTCTATAGTTCAATAATGTTAATGAATTTATATTTTGTAAAATAACATGATATTTTAATTACAGAAAAATAGAATTAGAAATCACATATATAATTAGATAAGGCGAACTCTCATTAAATGTGTTTTAGTGTTTTAATCTTCACTGTTATTAGTTTAGAGAAGCCACAAGTTTTGTTTATCATAATATTATATCATTGTCATTAATTATACGTATATTCACTCGTATATTCACGTGCATAAAACATAATTATTAATATTTTAGTGCATTACAATTTAAAACCAATAATCTCAAGCAATAATCCACTTTTAATCAAACGATTGTAACTTTTATTTTTTAGTTTGTTTTAAATTTATTAGCTTAATTAAAATAAAACTAATTTAAAAATACAATATATTCAACCCAAGTATTAATAGTATTGCTGCAGTTTTTCAGTACGATTGACTGAACTCGAGAAATTTACCCGTAATTGACATAGTGTTATAGTACACAATTATAACATTCGAGTATACTTATGTAATAGAGGATGTTACGTAATATAAATAAATTCCTTATAGTTTAAAATAGGTAGTTATTGTATTTTGTTCGAAATGTTTTAGATAAACATATAGCACTCAAGCTGTTTATGATTTTTTGGCTAGTTAATTTCTTTTAAATAATTTGGTAAATATGTTAATTAATACGTATTGGGCGTTCAATAAAAAAGCGCAATAAATTATATTTTTTAAAACATTTAGTTATTAATTTAAAATATTGTTTAGAATATAAAATGTCTGGCGTTGTTCATTGATAAAAATAGTTAAACCGAATGAAATAATACATAAAGTGTATCATTATAAGTCCTCAAGAAAATACATGTATTAGATTATATTTTGTTTTTATTCTTCTATGAAATTTAGAAAATCAAAGTACTCAAAATATTACTCCTATTTTATAAATTAATTAATATTCACTCAGATTTTTATCGATTGATTTATGACAATATTTATGACTTGTATAATTTATTGTTTACCTTTTTCACGCACCGTCAATACTAATTTTATAACTATTGTCATCAAACATTACATTTTATTTTACGTTTTTGGGTAATCACTTTACATTTCAATTTTATAATCCAAAAAGTTATCTTTATTTCGATAAATTGTATACAAATCATTTGAAAAAAAAAAAACAACAACATAAACAACGATACTATCATTTCGAATAGCATGTTTAGATAGTTTTGATTTTAACTATATAAATAATTTATAATAACTATTATTAGTTTATATTATTTTTATGAAACTATTTAGCATCTGTATTATTAATTTTTATGTGTGTGTAATAATCACATGTAAAAACATGATATGTGTACGATTAAAAAAAAAAAAAAAAAATTTAAAAAGTCGAATGTCATTTACATAAATTATTTGTTAACGAAAATAATATAGACATAAAAAATTCGTTCGTTGTAATGGGTTTTTAATTGTTTATAGCCGACGGATGCACACGTGATGATGTTCTGCCGTACACCTAGGTATTCGTTTCAAATATTTTCATTGTGTACTTGTAGAGTTGAATATTGTTACATACCGTCCTAGTGGGTGAATATGAATATAGAAATGCGTATACTCGAATATCCAAGAGAAGGTAAAAGTTGCGTACAAGTTAGTGCGGGTGGGATGCGTAGGACTGAAAGTTAAATGCAAAATATTACGTTCAGGGTCGAAGTTTCACCGGGAGCTGGTGGAATACATGCACACCACACCACACCACGCACGCGCACATACACACACACACACACACACACACACACACATACATACACACGTACCGTAGTATGGCAGCTGCCAGTAAATACGTGACTTAGCGTACAAATGAGCCTGGGCACGTGCGTCTTGTGCATTGTGTTCTGGGTCATCCGATATTGTCGGACACACCACCGACCACTGTCGGCTAATGTGTAAGAGTAACGATGGCACACGCGGAATGTGATTTAAAAAAAAAAAAAAAACGAATGTACACACTATATTATACTATTATAGCGGCTGCTGCGCCGTATTGTGTGTTTCTGGGCGACCTGCGGTAATTATTACGATCGTCACGACAATAATATAGCGTTGCACGTACAAACAGTCAAATATTATAATTTAATACAGATGTCTGTGATCGAGGATAGATTTATACCCGCGTTCGAGTTTCGACACGTCATATTACTGTGATGATGTATTCCGGGGTATATTTTTTTTCTCTAGTACAAATCTGAGTACAAATGAATCACGTTAACAGGTACAACGGATTCATTGACTTCCACGTTGACATTGTACCCCTTCGTTCTAACGGTTTGGAACGTTTAGATTTTAAAATAATTTACCATATTGTATTATTTGCGATTCTTTTGTCAATTACTGATATATGTGATTATTCATAAAACGTCCTTTATTTCTTTATCAAATTGTTGTACTGATACGTATATGCAATTCTATTATTATTATTATTTTTCCTTACTTACCGATACCGCGATGCTTTAAATGTTGATTTTTGTATATTTCTCAACTTTTTAAACGTTGAATGAATTCTTTAAACAAATACTATTGATAAAAATAATACCAGCAAGAAAGATTAAACTAATTATTATAAGATTTCTACAATATATAAATAATTAAAAAAATATATATTTCTTTAAAATTTTAAACAATACCCATTTCAGTTAACTTTTCTCTTATTAGTCATTATATTTTTAAATTTGAAAATATCATCGTGTATTTTTGTGGACCATATAAACAGCTAGAACCTCGTTGAAATATTCTGTGAGGCATATCTTCTACACGAGGAAGTTTTTTCCAATTAGATGTATTTGTTTGTTGAGGTGTGTGTAATAATATATTATATGAATATTTGACGCCAAAACAAAAAACAATTTTAGTATTATACAAATAATTACTATTTATAAATAAACTTTTAATTTGGTATTTATGAAAAAAAAAAAACAACACATTATGCTTACATTTAAATCCAGTAATTTATCTCCATTATGTACATGAAATATGATTATTTTTGGTTAACATAATATAACGTGTGTTCATCTCACCGACAGATTTTTAAGCGAAATCAAATTATAAACTGTAAGAAGTCGTCAGATACGATTAGCGTGGCCATTTTTTTCAGACAGTTATACAAACGATCTAATGGGAGGAACTTAGAAGGAAAAAAAATAACCTCACGTCTATTATAAATGTTTACGAGAGTGTAATGTTTGGTTTAGAGCTCGCGTGTCCTCACAGATATGTGAATATATATACCATGACCGTATCTGTGGTTAATTATTATCCATTAGTAACGTGATCATCATCCGTGTGACGTTTAGAAAGTAACCAGGGTACTTAAACTAAACCTATACAGATTACATGTCTTGAAAAAAAAAATAAAAAAAAAATATACAAATGTTTAGTTATTAATTATGATACGCGTGGTACCTACCAATTGACCGGGAAATGCTTAAAAAATGAGGACGGTAGTCAAACGCCTATATTATTATCAAACGATATCGTATAAAATGTAATGCTCGTATTATTATACATGATAGTTCTATCTCAAAGATTATAATATAATAAAACGTATAATATTTTCGTACTTTTATTAGGTATAAATGACATTTTTTCTAAATAAATATGATGTTCAAATTTAAAAACGTTGAAAAACATAAAAATATATGAGTATAAATAATTGTCAATTAGGTTCAGATTGATTCTTATAATGAAATAATTGATTTCACTATAGTTAATTGTTGATACGAATTAAATGTCTGATATTTTTAAATTAATTTTAAATTTACGACGAAAAGCTATAAGATAAAAATTCCAATTCCGGTTTTAATTTGTTGGTAAAATATAATTTCAATATGTATTTAAACATTTATAGGTATATATATATATATATAAATATTTGATATATTTTTTTATAGTTATTTATTTTGTACGGTTCTTTAAAGTCAATGAACATGTTAACTGCCATCATCAATAACTGCTTCTTACAATCATTTTTTAAATTATTTTAATTTATACTTGTTTCGATTTTTCAATGAGCACGATTCGGTGTTAATATAGTGGAGTATCAATACTAATGTTTAATTCATTGATATTATTCAGTGATATTCAATATCTTCTCTCATTAATGGAAATACAAATTATTCACGTTTTCACTAATATCAAAAAAATTTTGTAAACATATAACCAGACATAAATAAATATTCTTACCCCAGGTGACATTGTTAAGAAAAAACCTTGTGAAATGATTACATTTTTTAAATTTTTCTAAAAAAATTTGAGTATAATTTTACACTTTTTTTTGTTGAAAAAATTAAACTTCAAAGTATAGTAGCAATTCTGTAGCACAGGATTTTAAGAATTACACATTAAAAAATCTGTAAAATCTTAATTGGAATAAGTCATTATATTTTTAAAATCCTTCAGATACCTACTCAACAAGTTTAAAATTATTATAAAAGTATAATTTATACTTTATTTATTGTTATAGTAAAGACTGAAATTAAAATATTAACTTTTAAATTTAAATTTAGTTTTAATCCAACAAGACAATTATAACTTAGCCGCAAAATTAAAATGTTAAAAAAAAACTTTAAACTAAATGTACAAAATATATAATAAATTATATATTATATTATTGTTATTTATGGCGAAGATAATTTATTTATCAAACGATAATGAAAGTAAAAACAAAACACTAATAGATACTTATTTTTACTTGGTCTCGCATGCGGTGAAACATATTGCATTATAATGTATTGTAAAAATAGATAATTTCGTTTATTAACCTATTTAATATTTAATAGGTGTTGTTTTTTTTATATATACAAATAATATAAAGGTTTATTTTTTGTTTACAGGAAACCGTTGTCTGATGACGGCCATTCCCCGTCGGTGAATGCCAGGTAAGTGCATGTTTTATATACACATATTTATAAGTATACAACTGTAGGTATATAACATGATGTAACGTCGGAAACTGGCAAACGAGATATAGGTGTTTCAATAGATAGTTTTGCCGGTGTACAAATCAATTATTATCAGGAGGCACCCAAATGTCCGGTTTGACTGCTAAAATTTATTGCCCACTAACTAATAACATGTACAAGAACATTAATACAAATATGCGTTTAATTTCATGTAGATATATATATATATACACACCTATAGATGTGTGTGTGTGTATTTTGTATACGTTTACAGTATACAACTGAACGTATACTGGTTTTCGTGAGGATAATCCATAGCCATTTGCAGTCATGGACTTTAGAGGTTAACGCAATAAGTCCGAGAAACGCCTACGACTGGAGATGATAATAATTAATTATAAAAAAATAACGCCGGTCAACGGACTCAAAGTCAGAAGGCATATATTATATGAATCATTTTCACTATAGGAACTATTCGATGTAGTAACATTAAAAGCTTGATCAATAAACAAACCAATAATAATTATCATAATAAATAAACATTTTTAAATTAATAATAATTTTAGAGTAGTAACTAGTATAACTTGCAAACCTCAAACGCGTGGTATACTGGTATTCAATATTATTTTTAGACTTTAACCGTACTTGCCTTTATACATGATTTAAAAGATTCAAACTATTTGTTTGTCAAACTAAACGTTTTTTGATAAATGATAATCATTCTTGGTCACGTGAAACTCATACTATAAATACTTTTTAGTTATTATATTGAATTATTTGGTGGGTATCTATTATGTCCTAAGGATAACAATTTTATGAATTGAACAAATTTTAGTTTTATAATATTATGTACAATGTACATAAAATTAAAAAAAAAATCCTTCTTCAGCCAATTTAAATACTTTTACAAAATCTAGTAGTCTGTAAGTAATTTTTTTTTCAAATTTTAACGAAATAATTCTTAGGTTGGGCGTTAACGATTCAACGAATATAATTAATACAGTCTATGAACGCGATATAAGTTCATTAACTTGGCCTATAAATATGATAATGAGGCACTATCTGATAAATTGTGATTTATTTTATAGTCATTATGATTTTAAAGTAGTTTAGAATGAAATTAAGAGCGTCTGATATTCGTAAAAAATATGTAGCCAATGTGGTTTACTTTTTAAACGCTATATTCGACAAAGGAATTTAGATGGCTAAAATATTTTATATCTAACCTATATACTTATTGATCGGGATAAGTGATGCACAATATATTCGTACATATAATTCACTGACGTTTTATTACTTGGATTTTAGTTTCCCATCGTTGTTTGTCTGTATAGAAACAACAAAAACAATCAATTTTCCAAGGATGTGTACCTGCTATATATACACACCGAGAGATTCAAAACCATGGTTTATTGAAATATGGCATTGTTCCGGACAAGTGCCGTCAGTTAGGTTCGCTTCACGGCCGATTTCCGTATGCACACACGCACTAATGGAAAATACTCACATTTTTTCCATCTTTCTCTCATTGCATTGTTAAAGGCCAATACTAGGGATGTCTTAATTTCATCGGTGGAAATTTCACGCACGAGGCCCCCACAGTCCGTCCATTGACCATAAACGATTTTCCTCGCTGCTGGCATGGACGAACTATTCAAATATTTGAACAGAACATTGTTATTAAACTGTACCGAATCGAAATAGAAATAGGCTAGGAATAATAATTGATAGAAGACAATGTTGTTATTTTGTGCGGATGTTTAATCTATGAGCTGACAGTTTGTGAATACGTTCTTTGCAGTTGCCAAAAATGATAGGTGTAAATATAAAACATCGCAAATACGAATAATTAACATCTGAACGTAGTACTCTGCAGATATGTATTTTTATAATGTCCTTTCGATTAATGCCAATCAATAGGTACCGGTTTAAATCGATATTTATAGTCAAAATACTATTTCGGTATCATGCGAGTAACATGTAGAAATACGTGTTCTTCACTTCTTCATATCCTCGGTGACGACTGACGAGAACGCAGACAGACGAACATTATACAATACAAGATGCAATCGGCTGGTGTACGTAGCCTAGTTTTCGCTATTTTACGTGCTCGTTCACCTTCCATTGATCGGGTTTTTCGTTTGCTAGTAATACGGGTACCATTGTTTTACCGGTTATTATTTGTTTTTTTTTTCGTATCAAAACGTTAACAGTTCCAGTCGAACCGGTTTCAGGCACTGTTCAATCATGATCGTCAGTATAAATCTCGGTTGTATCGGGGTTAAAAAAAAATATGATAAAACCATTAATTGACAAATAGCATCCTATGATTTTTATTTTCGGATGAAACGCGCGAGCGGACAAACTCTGTCGGGTGATTATTAACGCTGCACCGGAGCCTGAGGTAATCGATTCCCGATGTTTTAAACCTAATAAATCCGCCGTGGAAAATTGATATGATTTTAATCATCTCTCGGTATTATAGTTAACCCAATAACATGGATATAACCAAAGAGTAATAAATGGCTTGATTGCCGTTAAAAAAGTGTGGGATAAAAATAATTCGTGGTGAGAAGAGAAATTGTTTTCTCACTGGAAAATATTAATGGATTAATCAACATCGATGAAATTTACGATTTTCTATAACTCATTTATATTTGAATAATAATTAAAAACGTTTATATAATATTTAAGTATAAAGAAAAAATTATTATTTATAAACAAAAATCTATTTATTCTCACTTTGCATTAAGAAACTTCGTAGGTCTAATGGTATAACTAGGAAACTTGTTTCCATATAAGTTAAATATTATGTTTATTATGTTTCCATAATAGTTTACATTTGTCCAGCGTGAAACTGTGAAACTTATTCTAAAACATTATATATCCGTGTAGCGAAAAAGTAATCAACATTCTGTTGGTTAAACTTTCCCGGGAAGGGCGGAGAGTAATTTGAAATAAAAATATGAGGCAAAATTAAAAACGTATACTAAATATTATTAATACTTACTTAAATAGATGAAAAAACTAGTATAAATGTAACACTGCTCAGTGCTCAAGTATATAGTTTACGAGGGAAAAATTGTTCATATCAATAAATTATTTATTAATACAACTTATTTAAAATAATCTATATACCTGACTTAACTTAAATTTTTTATAAGGCTATTTAATACTTCTACATCATAATAGTCGTTCATAGTTAAACGTATATTTCTGAATTAAAAAAGGCAGATCATGCCGTCTCGTGGTTTTAATAATTATCAATATATCAAACTCAACGTAAAATTATAATATTAATAAAAATATAAAATACTCGTGTTACGATAATGGACAATCTTTGATATATTTTTCAATGGATAAATGGTTACAGAATTGTATTAATATGTTAATTTAATCTTTGCTTATCATATATAGTTACAAGTGTTAGATTATTAAGTATATAATAAATTATGGTTGATTGTGTATAATTTTTCTGATGCAAGGAAGTTGTTTTAATAGTACGTTACATTGCACATTTTAAATATTATTGGATATTAACTAATTTAGTAATTTATTAGAGTTTCGAATTGTTTAATTATTATTTATTTAATTTATTCTATTATTAATAATTAATTCTATCAGTGAGACAATAAAAAGAAACATTTTACTCGATTAAAATGTATAATGTTAGAAAAGGGAACATTATAATGTACAATTACTTCTTGTTCGAGTACTAATTATCCTTGTAAGCTTTAAGAGATCTTTTTTTGTTGATCGTTAATTGAAAATAACTTGATCGTCTATATTTTCAAGTTCAGTAAGAATATATTAAAAAATGTATTTTATTATAATATTTATAGTGCATAGTAGTATAATCCATCAAGGAAGTCAAATTTTGAGGTCTCCGATACATAAAATATAATAACATTTGAAACAATATTATAGGCATATTTTATATTATTATTATGGTCTATAATGAACCGTTTTTTTTTTTCAAATCTTCAATATTGTTTTACAAAAATATATTTTATCCCTATTTGAAATTATAGGTCCTTGCCATATTATTATATTAGTCAAATAGTAACAAAATGTTAAATCTCCTAGGAATTTTTCAGGTGTGTGTAAATGTATACACACACACACACACACACACTCACTCAGACACATATACATATACATTATATTTTTCCTTCCATTCTCATTCTTTTATAATATTGTACTTCACACCACACGAAGGACACGAGGAAATGCTCTGTAATTATGTAGGCTATTGTTTTGTAATGTCTTCGCTGGCTTCTCCGCGTGTGCTGTATACGAGTATATCTATATCTATATCTACATACGTATATGAATGACGACGAGAGGAAAAGATACATACAAATATAATATATATATACATATTATATAAATGCTAATCCGACCGACATAATTACTGACGTTTTGTAAAACACAAAAAAAAAACAAGCTCGTGCTTATTACCGATGCATTTTCACACCTTTCAATGTGCGCTTGTATGTGTTTTATCGGCTGTCGTACGCATTCCGCATTCCTCCTACCAACCTAATATCCGTCGCCTGTGTTCATCTCGAACGAACGCAGTGTTCGCCGCGTTTAAATGTCCACGTGATGAATCGACGTACAATATAATACCAATGTCTCGGGCGAGGGAACGAAAAACGAATAATAATACATTTGGGGCACGATGGATTCGAAACGGAATGATACGCGTTCTCAGTCTCAAATTATGAGGTTCCCGCGGTTTATTACACTGCATAATGTATATTACAGCGTCTACGTAGTAATGGAGGCAATTTAAAAGAAAATTGTACAGTACAAATTTGTTAGAGCTATTTGATTCGGAATAAAATAGAACACAATTCATGTCCTGTGCGTTCGTATTAGTAGTTTTAATAAAATTGTCCTTGTAACTATAGTAAATACTAATCTTAATAAATTTCGTGGCGTGCGTATGTCGGAGATTTATTACGTTTGAAAATCACAATAGATACACACACACACATACACATGATATACAAACCGTCGCGCGTCGAGAACAAAATATCAATTGTTAAAAATGATGTGTACAAAAGTACCTTCGAAACGATTGTTTACGATTTTACGTAAACGGGGGGAAAAATCAATTTTGGTCATAATGTAAAGACTATCGTATTTTATTAGACTGAGTGAATCGAAGAATCTATTTTATATTTATAGTTATTGTAACAGTAACGAAAACACGGCGAATGCATTGGTCGGTTTTCGAGTCGATATTATTTATGTTCAAAATTTAAACGCTGTTAAACGGGTATTACGAATTACTATTAATGATATTCGATACCTATATACCTCTCATATATTATATTGTTATTATAACTAAACGACTCGTCCGGTTTCGTCTGAGTCAATGAATAATATCCGTCTCTACAATATATTCATGTTATTTAATAACATTTAATTTGTATATCGATATATTTGGTGATCGGTTTTTTTTTTTTACAATTCGGCCGTAAAATAATCGTAATAATACAACATAATATTATGTAATAATAATAACAATAGTAATAATAGTAAATGTTGTTGTTGTAAACTTAATGGTGATGGGCGATATGACGACGGATCAAACGAAACGAAAAACGGAACTATTAAATCGTTACCGCCACGGTGGTATTTCGCGGGACGTGGTCGAACGCGCGTGCCGCAGCCGACGACCGGAGCGCCGGAGATTTGTCGTTCGACGGGCGGCAAGCGGCGGCGGCGGCGGCAAAGCGACGTGATCCGCCGGACGAACACGTCGCTCGCACGCGACGAAGGCTGCGACCGAGTTGAATGTTAATTGGGGCCGGTGGTCTAGCCTGCTGCAGCAGCAGCAGCAGCAGTAGGTACCGCACGCGGGTGTGTATCGGTTTCTTTATTTTTATTTTTATTTTTTTCTCTTTCTCTCTCCTCCTGCTCTACAGTCCGCGGTCCTCTTCGTCTGTCCTCACCTATACCGCTACTTTTTCCACTCGATTTTCTTCTCTTTTACTACTCGGTTCGTTTCCAACGTCATCCGCGCGGGGCTAGGTCAGGGGCATTTAGCATGCCGATCGGCTGCTGCGACGGACGCGGGACACGCGCGCGTACGAAAACCCAAACGTGACCCACTACAGCCGCGTCCTACGTCACGTACGCTCGGTCTGCAGTGTTGTGTTGTTGTATTTCCCCCCCCCCCCTCCCCTTCGAGCGGAGTTCGATGTCACTTGCTCGCTTTTGTTTATATTATTATTATTATTATTATTATTATTATTATTGTTGTTGTTGTTGGTCGTTATCGTATAGACGTTGATATAGTATTATGGTACAATAAACGCGTGCGACGGAATCTACAAACGATCACGTAATAATAATAGTAGTACCTAGTGCTATAATAATGTGGTTTTGCGCTTGGTAATGTATGGATCTATGAGTGTTGGGCGTTGAAATAAAAACGGAATTTAGCAAAACAGGGGAAATTAGTAAAGCAGGTGTGAATGGTTCAGTGTGATCAGGTCAGATTTAGAATTAGAAATGAATAAGAGGAATAGGTTCAGGAGTATACCTCTTGTGGTAAAATAGATAGAAAAGATAAACGAAAGGAGTGTTAAGGGATGTCGGATGAGAGCCGGTAGATCAGAGTGGAAACTGGAGGTTATTGGAGGTATGCGAGGAGATATGGAGTGGACGATAATGTGGTGATGGGTAGGGAGATGTTGAGAACGGAATAACTGACCGCACCAGTGTGGATTCAAGGCAAAAACAAAGAAGAAAAGATAGGTAATGCTGCACTTGGAATATTTCGAGTCTTGCCGCCGCCGGACATGTCCGATGTCGCGGACGTTATTGTGTGAACACGTCGTCGGCGACGGGATGCAAAACGATTTCGGGCGCGGCACGTACCCATATAATAACATAATGTGCGACGTTTCTCGGACGCGTGCCACTTTCGGCGGCGTTTGTGCTCGGAAGTTTAACTGTATTGTGTACATGCCTATTACTACAGTGTCGGTCCTACTGTTGTAGTGTTTTTGGAACGACACTTTAGACTACAAGGAGAATGGCGACTGGACGTAATTCTATTCAAATTGGACAAATTTGTTCAAAGATATCGGCTGTATTTTTAGTTTTACGTGATGTACGTGTACACGTTTAAAACGTTTAAAGACGATATTATAATGTAAATAGTAATGTTATTCCCGGTATTGGGAAATGAGATCGATTCCCGAGACGTCCCTTAGAACGCGCCACTGAATCGTATATGTTTACATAACGATATTATATACTACATATTGACGAATAAATAATATGTACTCAATGTTAATGTTCCGTTAAACATTTTTAGAATTATTTGAATTTAGTCGATTATTAGATCTCGCTTTTAAAATTGAATGTTATCTCGTATGATTTTATTGGGTTTAACTGAAGATATCTCCAGTGCACGGGCAGACACTGAGATTTAATTTCAATTCGCGAGTATACCAAACGATATATATAAATCTTAAATGTTTACAACTTGACAAAAAAAAAAAATACAGAATGTGTTACGATTTTTTTTTTCATTATTATTTTTTTGTTCAATGATATATTATACGAGTATTATCGTTTATTGTCTTACGATATTCATTCTAATCGTCGTCGTTTCGATGTTTGAAAAAGTACAATTACGTGTTGATATGTGGGTGACTGATATTGATTATAATTAACGACTATTACGCGTAAAAATAGAGGCACCCATACTGCATCATTATGTATTTGATGCGTCTATAACAAATTCGTCGGGTCGTGGTGACGGTCACAATGTAATAATATTGTTATGTGTCACGCACAATACGTGGTAACAACTGGTAGTGCGAACGCGCGCGCACGGCACGCGGCCAATTTATATCCAGTTATGTCGCGAAGAGTTAGTTATGATCTATTCGTATGATATGTAATAATAATATGCACGCTAGCATGTAATGTTATGCACTTGTACTCGAGTGTGACTCAACCCGTCGCGATATTAGCCACCGGGCGAGGAGGTCTGTTCGTTTCAAATTCTTGATGAAGGAACACTTCATACACTTTAAAACCGATACTAACAATTAACATAGGTAACGCCGTTGATTTTATAACATACATATGAAATAAAATAAACACAAAATCGGTGGTAAAATTAAAAGAGTTTTTCTATAATTTAGAAATGTATTGATCAGTTTATAGATAGTTTTGATCCGGGAACTCTATGAAGATCTCTTGTGAGGATTTATAACGGCGTTTTGAATTTAGTGCTAGCCTACCGCCCTCGTTGATTATATACCATTGTATTGTCATTAATTTTATCATCGTTTGACGATTCACCTCTGTTCTGTATACCTTAGACCGACATTTCAAAATATTTATGTCATGAATTCCATTTAATGTATACCTACGCCACAAAACACTAATGTCGCATGGTTACAGGGAGAAAATATTAATTTTGAAATCAACAAATTAAATTCTTTATAGCTGAAATAACAATAAAATGATCCGGGGAAATGTCGATACATTTTAAATGCGAGAATGTGCTATAGAATCTTGTAAAGCTACTAGTATACACTTCTGTTCAAATGCGGTCTAATACGACAGTCTTTCGATTAACTTTCCACGCGCTTTTATGTATAAGGGAATAGGTGGATGACACTTGAGAATGGTCGAAAAACGTGCGGCAATTTCTTTGAAGTGAAAAAAAACAACAACCACTACCTACTGCCTCTAACGGTTCGGATAAATGCGCACGGCTATTGTGTTTACTTAAATCTTGTTGACTTTTGTCCCCCCTCTTAACGGTTAACACCGTGTCGCAGAGGTCATTAAACGTATTCCGATAGAAGACAATAAAACTAGAGTGGGGAAATAAAATTTTATGATCCCGTAACACGTAAGGGCAGGACATGAAATCGAAAAATTGCGTTCGCCGTCGTCGTCGTCAAAAAATCTGGATGATACGCCGAGCGAGTGGAGAGATCCTCTTACCCCGTTCACACAGTATATCATCACAAAGCCACTTGATTTGTGACCGTTGTCCGCCGCCACCAGTCGTCCGACCGTTTCATTTGCATAACAGATAAACGCCATTACCGGCGACACGGGTAAAAACCGCCAAGGTTTTTTCTCTCGTGTATGCATATACGAATGTGTGTATACAATATATACTTACCAAGTTTAAAATGTTTACGTAAAAATTAAAAAAAAAAAACACACACACATGCAGACTCACACCTTTTGTACACGGAGACGATGCACTCGTAGCCAACAACATTATACACCTTGTAGCTACGGCGCAGGACCGCCGCCGGTTATTATTTCCCTTGAGTGTGTACACCCTTTCATTAAGACGGTTATTAATGTATACAGAAGGGTTGTGTACAAATTCGATTGCAATTTGCCGAAGAGGCCATTCGGAAGCCCACCCAGTTAGTGTAATATTCTACAAACCGTATTATAATGTTTTAATATAATATTATAATATTTTGTTTATAAGCTAAGTTATCTGTAAGAAAAAAAAATCCACAGTATAGGCCACAACGAATAACAATATTATTATACCGAGAAAAAAATAATTGTTTTACCTTTAATTTGATTCATTACTCTATTATAGTTATAATACAGAATTCTACTGCATTGATTATTATCGAAAAAGTATTAAAATAATTAAAATATGCATTGTATATTATTTGATGATTAATGACTATAATAGTTATAACATAATTAAAAACATTTCTTATAAAATCATTTCACATAGTATGGTTGCAAACGATAAGTATAATTATTTAATTTTTAATTTAAATTGCATAAATAATTAATAAATATAATAAGAAATTAACTGGTTTGTCGGTCGTACCTATATAACTTTCAAGGTTTAAAAACGGTTTGAAATAATTTTTATTTTCTATAAAATGTGGATGAACCAATTTTTTTTGAAATAAATTATATAAAAAAATAAAATAAAAACAAAAAATGTTGTGTACAATATTAATAACGAATAACGGAATAAAATTAATATTTTTTTTTCGGCGTATTGTCAGTTTGCTAGGTAGTATACGTTGTCATGTGTACAAAGATTTTTTTATATGTTTGTTCAATATCATAATATAATCAATAAATGCATTTTCGAGTTTACTATTTATTAGTTTTAAATTTTAGATGTATTCAAATAATTATATAGCAACCGTGTGGTATATTTAATTAGATGATACTTTTGATTAGCATTTATAAAAAAATTACGTTGAATGCTATTACATTACCTCTGTAGTTACTTTTTTTTTACTTGTTGACAATCGTACAATTTATTGTTAAATAAATGTTAGGTATAATTATGTGTAACATACTCAACTTCGTTAATGGACAATAGTTCAGAGAAATCGTTAAATTTTATTTTATCACATAAAACTGACAAAGTAACGGTATTTTTTCAATCTATAAAAAACTCTAGTCCTTTGGAATTACTGAGAATTGTTGAGTAAAAATGCAATAGTTGGTTTTATGAAATCGATAATGGCTGAGTAATAAATAATTGTATAAATAAAAAATTAACCTCTTGATTATTATGATTACAATTAAAAATTATACCGAATTATTTAATACTAAAAGTAATATAAATTTAAAAATAATACCTAACATGTTTTCTCGTTACGATGTTTTTTCATTTCAAATAAAAGTAAAAATTCGGGAAAAATCTTTACATCATTTCTTTCAATACAAAATTGCTATGTGCTATAAATACTAGCGTTAACTATATATAATAATAAAATGTTACCTATATTCTGTACATTTAATAAAAAGTTAGACGCCGAGATTCGTTTCAATACAGGTTATTGAAGAAAATAATTCATCGGCTATAGAACTAATTAATTTTGTATCGAATGCGTTTTTATGAAAAAATAAATAAATTAGGTAGGTACCTATTCTTTTTTTTTTTTTTTTTTTTAATTCACCGCCATTAAGTCCAATCAAACTCTTTGTTGTCGTAGTATAATAATAACTAATAACGTTGGATGTAATAACAATGAAGGTTCGAGAAAAAAACGACGTCCACCATGTAATTAGTGGACCATGGAATTATTAGCCGCTACGGCGGACCTAACTAAGTCGGTAAAATCATTATGCATGTGGAAGGATTTTTTTAATATACTTATATACATATATTACATAGGTACTCACAAATAACTTCTCTCCTACTAAAATATCAGTGTATATACTACTATATGACTCCCTCTGCTTCGGATGTGTATTTTTAATTATTTTCAGAGATATCGAGTCTCTCTAGGTCCCTACCCTTCCTATTGCACATTATAGACGCACTAGTATATAATCGCGGGTCTCGCTTAATTGGGTAACACCCACAACAGCTCACGATTTATAAGGTTCTTAGCATTCCGTCACAACAAACTGGTTGGGACACGAACGAGTATTATTTTGCTGGCATTATTCTTGTTACCGGATTCAATTTTGTTATTCAATTTTTCACACACACACACACACACACACACACACACACACGTGCGCGCGCACACAAATCAATGTATACATTTTGCGAGGCATAACAACTATTTTATCGGCATTTGACCTGGAACATTTTCAAAAGTTTCAACAATCGTTTATTGTGTAAAATTATTAGATTCAGATTAAAATTATAAGCTAATTTAAAGATAAAATTATGTTATTGAAAATAAAAAAAAAACTTGTTTCTCATTTGTTGAAAAATTAAGCTATTACAACAATGATAAATAAAATTGAGATAAAATGAATGGTAATATTTATTACATATTGTATTACAGTGGCAATTAATGAGGTTAACCGGGTCGTAAATACACTTTCAAACAATTTATGCCAAGGTGTGTAATTATTTCAGCAATTTTTTTTTGGTATTCTACATGTATTGGTCGAACTAGACGTATTAAATATCGTAGGAATTTAATCGAGATAAATTGTATTCGTTTAGTGATAAAATTGCAGTTCTATATATGTTTTTCGATCAGCGTGTTCTCAATGACACATACGTTGTAATCCGTTTAAAGGGCTAAAGTCTGAAGAATGTAATTATTAACCTTTCCCTATCGTACTCCGTTATTTCTTTCGTTGTCTTTATATTATTATTATTATTATTATTATTACTATTATTACTATTATTATTATCATCATCGTTGTGTGTTGCACCCCTCCAGCAGGGCGTGTGGGTTAATCCAACGTACAAGACCTACCCTCCTTTCTCACTCGTCACCGTAAAATCGTCTACGAGGGTGCGTGTGTGTGCGTATATGTGTGTAAATGTCTAAGGGGTGCGAAATAAAATAAAAAGGACCAAGGGTGGCAAATTTTATCGGTAATACGTCCTGCTTATAATGTTGATCGTTGTTCGATAGGTTTTATGTTTCTATGTATATGCCTTACATTATAACTTAGATTGTAATATTATAAAATATTAAAAATGATCATCGACTTAATACTATACAACAATGTCATAGGTTGTGATATTGGTTACTATTTATACACATGCTTATTGTAGGTTTAGTTATATGAAGTTATTATTTATAGTTATTATTAGTTTATCGTGGTTGTAAATTTCTAAACATTTAAATTTACCATAGTTTCACAAGCCACGGTTTCAAATGTATAATAAATGTACGACGAGTTGAATAAATGTCACCTTTTTACTAATAAACTATTGCGAACATTTTCTAGAAAAATAATTTTCAAGAGTATTAATTGTTTCATAGATAGAATATTTTTATATTATTATCAGACTACTTGATAAATTTGATTTAATTATTAATAATAATTAGGCTGCTATTTTGTACGCATTTTATGCGGACGAACGCGGCTAATTTCATATCATCCTCTAATTATACAAGGCACACGACTGGACCAGTCTATAGGATTACATGCATCAGCTAACGGGTTAAAGGTGAGAAAGGGTTGAGTTCAGGGGATGCTGTTTGGATTACTGGGTATCAAAATCAATAGGTGACCACAGGATTAAATATTAATTAAATTTTGGATTATTTTTGGCCGAAGAGGTTCAACGGAGCTTAAATGGAGTGTGTCTATCGTGATCTCAGATTTATGCATAACTGAATAATTATTTATGTTCAATCATAAGTTTTTTTTAAATGGTTTTTTTTTTTACCAAGTGTAATACTGGTGATGAGGTTTTTTTCTTCAAAATTCAATTGAAAATAAATAAATAATTTTAATGACTGCAAATTATACAAGGGAGTTGAAAATTTACTATTTAAGATCAGACTTTAAAATATAGCCCTTGTATAACAACAGTAGGTATGCCAACAGTTACAGACTTTGAATGAAAATGCGAACGAAAAAAAACACATTGGTGTAATGTTTCATTTAATTTAAACGTCCCTCCGAGTCGAGGAATAATTAAAATTCCGACTTTTTTTTTTCAATTAACAAAAACCATTATTTTTTTTATAAGAAATTTATGTACTTGATATTAGTTTTTACATAAACACTTAGAGTCTTTATTTACATTGTCTTGAATTTCGATACGACTTTTCCATACAATATTACTATTGGAGATATTCACATTGAAGTCGTAATAATGTATAATAATGAAAATTAATAGTTATGTTAACATTATTCATATTTTAAAAATATTTATACTTTTTAATGAAAATAGAATTCTAATCGTCATTACTATTATATATTTAATATCTATAGTAAATTATAAGTTTCAAAAATCAACTTTATTTATCAATAAATAATAAAAGCCCCTTCGTAAAAATAAATAAAAATGTATTAATTTAAAATTTTGTTTTGATTACTTAATCAATAATAATACGATATAACCTATGGTAAAGATATGAATAAATATTTAATTAAAATTTAATGCATTTAATCAGATAAGCTGTAGCGTACCTATCTAATAAACATAGACCACCCACACTAGGCCATCTTATATTCGGATATCCGATCTCCATTATGATAAAAAATTATATTAATATACAATTTATTGTTCTTATGCTTTTACTTAGATTTTTATATAATACTTCTAATGGATAGATGTTTTAATTTGCATACGGAATAGATAAAAATATTTAAATGGTCGGTAATTAATATACTCGATTGATTATTAATTTAAAAAAACTCGAAAATATATTGACGGAGATAGATTTAACTTTCCGTTACTTTAATATTCTAAGATTTTCGTTTATTGTTTTGCTGTTTTACTCCAAGACGGGATTATATCGGTTGATGTACAAAATGTATATATCGTACTGTTAGAGTTGGTGTTGGTATCTTGCATTGTTGACGGGAGAAACAAGAGCATAGTCCGTTGACCAGAGTGTGGTACATGTTTAGCCGTCTAAGACGTTGCCCAGGGCACACTGCGTAGAAGTGAATTTTTTGTACTTATTGTATTTGTAAACTGTGATTTTTTTTTATAACGTCGTGATTTGCGAATAATGTTTTTAATGTTTTTACACATTTCACCCGTTTATAAATATAAATTCCTAACAAAAATGTCTATAACAATGTTTAAAAATTAAAAATTGATTTCTTGTACACGATTATCAATCGGAATTGTAAAATTCATGAAGTCAATTTCATCTTATTAGCCATTATTATCTAATCAGTTTTGGATGGGAATCGATTTGTTTCTAGATTTTCGGAATTTGATTCTCCTCGCAGTTGCGATGAGATTAAAAACGTAAATTTACTGCGGGCAATCACAATGATTGAACGGGCTACTGCAGTTGTATTTGTGCGCATAGAGTAGTAAATGATTCATTTTTATGGTCGTCCCAAACATCTTTTTTATGGGCCATTCGTATCCATTTAGTCAGACCGCTGCGGTACAAGGTCCTCGGGGACAGATACTTCATTTCTTGGTCGCTCGCGTACAAACAGCTAATGCATTGGCCCCCGCGGCTGACCTAGTAAATATTTTATTTCGATTGCCGACGACGATGTTTTATTTTCCTTGGGATTTTCCATTTTTTAAGATTTTATTTTAATGCGGATATCATCTATTGTTATGAAGTCAACCGCCAAAAGTGTCAACTCATTCGACTCGTCTTCCAAAACATTATGTAATTATTTATACATTCAAAGTATTCACTTCGTAATATTCTCTATGTGACCGTGGCAGATTTTCAATTTGGTGATATCAAAATTATTTTTCAATTCAAATTTAGTTTGGATCACTATAAATTACAATAACGTATAAAAAAGAAAAAAAACCAACGGAATAAAAAATATTCAAATTTAAATAAACGATCTGTTTTAAATGTTTTATTTTTTCTTTTATTGTTGATGTTAATGCATGAATCAAACATTATTTACGGTCTATTTTCAATTTACAGTTTTGTCACTCAAAATTGTTTGACGAAATAGGTATTACAGGGGGTTTGCCGACGTAGATTTGTACGTACATACACACCATTGTTTGAATAAATGTGAACAAAGGTTGATCTTGTGTGATTCGAATGTTTACGACTTATTTCGAGGTGGTATGATTATCGTAAAACCAAAAAGTTTTAACGAGAAAAAAGCGCGGCCGCAAAACGGCAAATGCCACCACTGTCGAATCCCATGTCGATTTGATTAAAACTCCCTCTACCTTCTTTTTTTTTATTGCCAGGCCATGTTTTATAGTCGAAATAATGAAAAAGTCTGAGTAAAAACGTAAAGAGAAAAAATACAATAATTACAATTACAGAGCGTCTTTTTTTCTTTTTTTTTTTCTTACCATTTTGCACTTCGTATATATAAAAATACGCGCATTTGACCCCTCGACGGTGGCGGACCGAAAAAGAAATTAACATAACATAAAAAAAATAGCTGTTTTCGTGTGAAGGGTAGTAGAATAAAAGGCGGCGGAAGGAAATTACCTCCGGGGGTTCATTTCCGTCTAAAATTTTAATACCCTCCTCCTCCCTGCCGCCCTAAGATAATCCAATAAAAACGAACTGTTCCCTTAAGAATTCGGCAATCGGTATATACGTTCTCTCTCTCTTTCTCTCTCTCTCTCGTTCTCTATCTGCTACCAGCCTCTTATACCCATTTGTCACCGGTCACCGGAGGAACCCTTCTTCTTCTTCTTCTTTCACCCAGCACCAAGACACTTATAGCTGGAAGAGAAAAAAAAATCGTTCGTTTCATTTGTTTTACTGTTTTACTTAATGGACCAAAATAACGCGACAACGCCATGACTTCTGTTGACTCGACATTCCAATCATGTTCATAATAATATTATGATACAACAGAAGCATCTTGCTATTATACTTTTCCGATGCACCGAGATCCGTTCTAAATGCTATTTCACTTTTCGTTTGTTGCTAATGTGCCATGAAGATATCTCAGCATTTTATGTATTGGTGCTTTGTTTACAAGCAACTGTTCAAATTATTATAGTCGTGTATTGTATTTGCGCATAGTTATGTGTAAGTTTATACATTTCACAATAAATAACTTTTAGTTAAGATATGTATTATTATGGTTCATACTATAATATGCTAAAAAAATGTATTTTACAACTTTATTGCTACAAATTATTTCCGTAGGTACATAAGTATTATTTCCGTTTTGCACATTTGATTTATAATTCTTTGTTACTTGCTGCTTTTAAGTAAAACGTGTTTTGTTAAATCTATTCAAGTTTATTCAATTATATTAAATAAATCGTCAAACTTGATTTAAATTCCGAAAACATTGTTTATAAGCCTTAAGAATATTTAAATGTTATTGTATTTTTGTATTTAGACAATTAATTAATGTAGTTAAATGATATCGTACCCTATTAAAATAGTCATCAGTAGGAACACATCCCGTTATTAAAGATAATTTGATATGGCGGCCGAATTAAATGAGCCACCTCAACTCTAAACTAACTAATATTCACTCGGGTCCAACAGGTTTTTGTACACGAAGGGTCCTTATAAGTAATGACAGTTACTACATAGTCCGTAATCATACCGTCGCCGTCAACAAGAGAATCGTGTAACAAATGACTTTGTGAAAATAGGACAGGGAGAGAAAATTAGCTGAGGGGGGCAGAATATTATTATAATACATATATATGTATGTACGTATATATATATATATATATATATATATATTTATATAAGCCCAAGTATAGTAGTGGCAAGAACGAGAACGACAGAGATATTATCAATCTGGATGCAAATAAGAGAGGAGATGGATCCTCCGGGGGCCGCCACTGCCGCTGGGCACGTTAATGGGCTGTCATTTATACATCGAACTGTGACGATGACGTCTTATTTTAATCAAGTATAACACCACTATACCATCACCACTGTTCAGAAGTTTGTCGGCATGTTCAGTGTTCGAATGACTGCCCGTTCGAGTGACGCCGCCGGAGTTGGGAGCGCGTGAAACCAAAAAGTAATCATTTTTGACGAGATGTAATTTTTAAAAGAAAGAAAAAAAAACTAGTGTGATGTAGCTTTTTGTGAAAAAAATATTCAAATAGGTACAAAGCAAATTACCATCTAAGATAAAGCGCATAATGCGTTGTTTACAGCTGATATGGTAGTTTGAATTTGTTTTACTCGAGCCTATATTGCCATTTTACAAAAAAAAATTATATTTCGCATATTAATTAGGCATATTATTATTTATACTTATTTTTCAGTTTTGCTTACCTGCTATAATTTTTGTTATGATAATATATTACATATTATATAGTAAATGAATACTTGAAAAAATGTAATATATAGAGAAAACATATTGAATTTTTAGATGACAAACGTATTTGTCTATGTTAAATAACGTAAATATTATAATGATAACATAGTGATTCGTGTAGTCTAACAACGGGTAATCAAAGAATAATAAGCATAGACGACTTTTTTTATGGTACAATCAGTGTACTAAAAATAAAACTTATTGAACCTATTACTTTTCAAACGTAAATATTACCAATAGTTTGTATGATATACATAATTATGTTTACATTATACGTATAAACGACCCACGCTATAGTTAAATCGTAGTATTTAAATAATAAATATATTACATTGGAATAATTATGTTTTCCCACTTTTTTTTTTTTTTTCATAACCAAAAATGAACAGAGTGAACAAAATGCCCATCTCCCATGCTCTATTTAAAAACAAATGACATGCAAACGAAAAACCCATTATAGGGGTGTATTTCAAAAATCATTCAACATACCAATGTAATTTTATTTTTGGTCATTGGGTAACATTGGGTTAAATCAATATGTATATTGGATATAACCCGGTTGAGCCTGGTCTGTTTTTTTTCTAAATTCATCGTGCACTTTTATTGGTCGATTTAGCTGGCTGACCCTACGGCTTTTGGTCAGAGAGTCTACGGCTAGGGCGCTGAATGTGGATATAAAACAACCCCTGACCCAACGGGAAAACAGATATAAACTTATGTTGGGGCAAGCAGCGGTCACTACTATTTTGATGACTCTCGTTTACATAATGACCGCACCGGCTGCACTCGCAGTTTTTATCATTATTGTCCCTTTACGTCGATGGCCCTCCTCTGTTTCTTATTAAAACGTTTTTCGTCCCTCGGGCCTCCATGCTTGCAACTATATCTCTATTTTATTTTTGGGTCCCCGATAAGATATTTTAGCTATAGTGAAAATACGAAATACCTTTTTATCAACTGTATATATATATATATATATAATATTATAATGTATTATTTTGAGTTATCGCCAATTTTACATTGCATCGTGTTACAAAAATATAAAAAAAAAAAAAATTGAATAGTAATTTGAAATTTGTAACTCAAAACTTTACATTCCGATATTTTATAAGAATACAAATTTCATGAACTATTTGAAAAAATTCAGTTTAAAATAAAACATGTATTTGAATACAAAAATGTATCGGTAAAATATTAAATGATATATTATGTTATTCGTGAGGATGCGGTGTATATCACTTTCATTTCTGTGGGTACTTTCTTTTTATTTCAGTTAATAAGCGACAACTCTTCTAATTATGTATATAATTATTTTTCTCCATGTTTATGGATTATTCGGAGGAAATTTATGTTTGCTTTTGCATTTCTGTCCTGTCTAGACAATTGATATAAAATTATTTTTCTTAACAATAGAGTTATCTAAATTTTGTGTAGATTAAATAACTTTAACTGAAATCAAATTAAATATATAAACAATTATACGAGTATATGAGTTGGCCGTTCGAATGAATAATACAAAAATGACTATTCCTTCCTATGTTTAACAGTGTTTTCAACTAGACTCGTTGAAGATTTATAAGAATATTATGACGAATACAATATAAAATGAAGAATATAAAATTTATCATAAATAACTTGACAATCGAGGACAAACTATAACCATAACCATACAAATAATTAACGTTGGGTATATTTTCTTACGAGCTAGTTGAAATCCATTATTTTGTTGTTAGTTTTATAATTTTTATTTTTTTCATTTAAAAACAAGTACAGGCATATAGGCTATAAATAGTATATCTTAAAATAAATCTATTTTATTTATTTGTCACGAATACGATTCAAATACATATTTTAATTGTTCACATATTATATAGTAAATTTAAACGCATACTCGTGCATTTACATATATATTTATATACGTATGTATACATGGTAGTGTATTAGTTGTACAGTTTAAATGTTCCAGTTAAGACTTTATACACATTTCTGGTCGTAAACTTACAAAAATTTGTATCTCTAACGGCGTAATGATTTTAAAGTGGCGAAACCTGTGGCTTTCGGCGGTAAAAAAAATATGATAATAGTTATGATAAAACGAGTTGTGCGCGTCGTTAAATTAAAATATCGTGTATAGATGTTATCATCATTGGCGGCGGCAGTTTTTTGGTATGGGACAGAAAATATTACGTGCAACGTTTTCCTTTCTCGTTACGATATTATTTTTGTATTATTTTGGTTTTTTTCCCTTTTTTTTTTTTTTTTAAGAATGAGTAACAAAAGAGGTGTGGCTGAGGGGAACACTGGTTGTTGAATGAAACTGGTATCCGTTTTTATACAGAGAACAGCAGGCGATGTCCGTCGTCCTTTAAGGATACGATCGCCGCGCGCGCGCTCGCGCACACGGTAGACTTTGTGACGTCATCCACGCCGCCGCGCCGACGAGGACATCTAGCCTCAAGGGCCTCGTTGAAACAATAGAATTTTATTATATTATAATAATTTTAATTAAACGTTTTACGAAAAACGACCTGTGACTACGTTAGAAATTGGAATCTCTTTCCTACGCAATGTAAAATGTTAAATATCATTATACATGTACGTATTTGAAACCCGCATTTTGTTTTATTGTCGGCAAACATATTCCCCCGCTGTGGCCCCTCACCGGGAACGTATACCTATACTAATTGACGCATCATTATTACACGTTCATATGTACGACTTGAAAGTTACGGGCGGTCCTTGCGCCAAGACGGTCTTGTATATTATAATCGGCCCGCAAAGATATGTAGGTATACGGTAAAGGGCATTACGTTTTATTAGAAAAAAATCAAATCTCTGTTGGTACCAAACAAAACAATGATATCGAAAAATTATTCCATAAACGCATTTGCACGTATAATCTATAAACAACATTGTGTTATGAATTGCGACCGATCAGGTGGAATCTCTAATAAATTTCGGCACATTGTTAAAGATTTTAGTTTCGTAAACTGTCTGCTTGTATAAGTAACTTTGTATCTATACATACGGCGCAAAATGCATCGTACGGTGAATTAATCGAGAAAATATTGTATACCATTTACGGTTTAAAAATGAATGAACGGTGTTCCTATTTTTCCAATTATAAATCGATTAAACGTTCACAATGAAACGAAAACGTGGTTCGAATTCGTCGCGCAGAATAATATATATTTTTACGCGGGTATACAGCATTTATATACTGTATTGCGCGGGTATTTGCATACAGTATACATGCGTATAGCCTGCGTTTATGTTCTACAGATTTGCTCAAAGTATAATTATTTATATTTCAATAAATTTCCCGCGAACAATGATATTCGATTATTTATATCTAATCGTGATTTATGTAATGATATATTTTGTATTACGTTAGCTAAAAAACCTACGGTGTGTTAAAAGTCCTTCTGTAGATTAAGTAAAAAAAATATGTATTTAGTTTCTTAGAAATAATATGATGATACCTATTTTACAATATTATCGTGTGTTGCATAATCAATCATTATGAAAAATTAACGGTTTTTGTGATCAGAGAAGCTTTAGTCGTTTTTATAAAGGTTTTCATTGTTTCAATATTGTTATTTATACATATATACTTTTAAAATACTATATGGTTAAAGATTATGTAAATTTGATAAATTAGAAAGAATATGTTATGTTTTGTCGGTTCGTATTTGTTCAATATCCTATTACATGTGAAATCGTCCAGTTGTGCGCGCGGACCTCAAGACGAAATTAAACCAGGTGATTTATGCGCACACGATTAACGCAGCATAAATCATAAGGCGTAAAAACTAAAATGAATTATTGCCATATGAAATAACGGACGAGTAAAAACACTACATAGTTGTATTTTTAATTTCATCCCGTTCGGATGTCTAAATCAAACCGATGTTAGAACTGAACATGATTTGTTTGTAAGACCATTTTTTTTCCGTCTTCTATTTTCGTGTATAATTCGTATAGACGTTTTATGTCTCTGGTTCTTGTTATTTGTGTGCATCGAACGTTTACATTTCCAAAACGAATTATTACGTTTTCCGGTCGTCTCTAAATATCAGTTTAATTAAAAATAGTACATAAAAATAATATTTTAACCTTTACGTGTTCACGTGCTCACTCGTAAAACGTGTACAACTGTCAACTTATTTTCGTTTAAAATATTAACTCGTGCTGCACATTGTGCAATGTCATATAATCATATTTACTTCGTGCGAATTCGTGTTTCCCCCGCGATGTATAATAAATCCTAAGCACCGCTATACACATTCCCCTTAAATTCGTACGAGTATATTATTTCGTTATGTAAAAGACCCATGGTAAAAATGTCACTCGAGCAATACGGTTTGAGAAATATTTTGCAAAATTAAATACTGATGACACCCTTGTTAGTCACGACAACTTAAAGTACTACACTTTGTGCCCTATATAAATGTGAAACTACCACATAGCTGCATAATATTAATTATGATCATCTCAATACGGACGTCTTAGGAAACGTATATAACTCGATTAATCACGAATATGTCCATACTCTAGTAACCGCTCTTCTCGTTCTGTGTACGTACAATATAATATGGGTATATAATACGCGTCCGATGCAATTCTAAATGTCTGTTTCGTTGGACTTTTCCGCGACCGAGTTTCAAGTACGTAAATGGTGTTTTGGAGTCCTGTTGCGACAAGATCACGGCCACATACTAATAACAATCTACATAACATTGCGTTTGCACGATGCCTGAAATCATTGATTATAGACCCGGTATAAACTATTATATTATAATCAATGCCTGCTGAAATAATTGCCTCGCAGTATCTACACCCGCATAATAGGTCTTGCATGTTGCACATTCACGGAGGCTGGTGACTCAGATATTTTTGTCCCGTAATATCAATCAGACCATTCGCTTGTGCTATTTCTTAATACGATTATTCGTGAACAATTTCGCTGGACTTTATGAAAAATAAAATGTAAATGTTTAGTTTAACAAAATAGGTGCCAATGAAAATTATTGATATCTTAATGAATAATATAATAGACGTTTGTGATAAGTATACGAAAAAGTATAAAATAATTTATTATCTTATTCACATTTCTATAAATCACAATGAAAACATACTCAATATTTCCCGAAAATTGAACGATAAGATTGACACGTTAAAATGAAAATCCAAATTGGTGGGATCGTTGATTGTTGTTTTGAAATCGAAAGTAGACGAGTTTGATGCTCACGATGTGTTCGAAATATTTCGGTTATTCGTTCCCCGTTTCATATGTGCACCGTAGTTTTTATCTATAAAATTATCTATATAATTATCTATGTATAATCTATATATTTAATTGAGTATTTGAGTGATTTAAATTGATTTAAGAACAAAAACATCTTAATTAAATTTCGATTATGAATCCATTTGTGAATTTGTGATGGATAACACAGTTGACTGTTGTAATGTTGCAAAATCAGTTTCGATGTTAGAAGTCCATTGATAGAAACAAATTACTGCACAAAGAAGGAAACACATATTCCTGTTTATCGTTTTATTAAGTATGTTAAAATCGCACAATATTATTCCAATTTAAATTCACTAGGAGCTGATGTTATTAGTTTTGACAATAACATTGGTTAAATTTCATTATTTTGACGTGTAATTTTGAATAAAACAAATCGGCTCACTAAAATATACACCTACAATGGCTACTGAATATTATGTTTATAGTCTGATATGATTCATTTTCGATGGAAAAATCATATTATTTTTTTATTATTACAATTAATCAACATGAAACGTGCACGTTGTGGTTTTTTTTTTGTATAGGTACTTAATTATTTGTTTTGATACATATAAGTTATATAGCCATAGGAAATGTGTTACAATGCAAATTGAATTATTATCGTAGCGATAAAAAAAAAAAAAAAACATGTATATTGCAATATTGTAACGCGAGCGGTTCCCCGACAAGCCTTTCGAGTCGACAAGAACGAAAAGGCCGACGATGAACAATAATCGTAAAAATTTGATTTTTTCAAAATCGCGATTCGCGATTTAAATGGCTATACTCCTTGCGCGTCAGTGTAACCGCCACCGGTACGATAGGCCAGTGCCGCCGTCGGCCGCCTTACAAAGGTGTGTGACGATAATGACAACGGGGCTTAAATCGCGGATCGCCGCGCCGCGGTCGCGCGCGTTATCAAACGATCTGCCGCGGCGGCGTGGGAAGAGTAAAAACGACTCGCCTAACGACGGGCCATTTATCACGGTCTCGTCATCGCGCGGTTTTTTCTCCTTCAATTAATATCGCGTTTACGGGGCCGGACGACCGCCGCGACAAAAAAGCCGTACGATAATAATATTACGGGTACGACTGCACAGCGGCCGCCGACCGACGACGACGACGACGTGAACGCGACCGACTCGCCGTCGTCGTATCATTGATAGTAACATACGTTCGGCCCGACCGACGCGAGACGATATTTATTTGTTTTCGAATTAGTAGACACCCGTTCGCCTTATGAATCGAGGTTTTTTTTTTTTTTTTCCATTTTCAATTTATCCGTCAACACACCCGCTGTGGTGGTTTATTATCATTATTATTTTCGTATAATTTCATACCGCACGCTCGTTCGACCGTCCATTGTCCGGTCCGATAAATGTAAACGAATGGCCGCAAATAACGAATTTACCGAATATATCATACAATGACGTAACGCGTGTTGTGCGAGTGTGCTCGCGTGTGTATGTGTGTGAGTGTGTGTGTGTGTGCATGTGGTGAAGTTCAAAAGGTCATGACAGATGACCGTGTGCGCGCGATAACGATTCAACGACCACGGCGACAGGTGTGCCAACGTTAGTACCATATAGATATAGGACGTATAATAATAGTGTTCTTCCGGTGTCCCGTCGTTTTCATACCGCAGCGTTAAATCCCAAACCTCCGGCGTCCGAACAAGTGAAAAAAAAAGGCATTTAAATCTCTTTTCCCAAATATTTTCCGCGCAAACACGATAACGCGACATAATATTATTATCGCGTCGCTAGAACCGTACATAATGTTTTAGATTCTCGGTGAAGCGAGAAAGTGCATTGGTTTTACTATGAAAATGTCTGTGTCATTTTTCCGTCGTATCTGTTATCATGTTTTCGACTGGAAAAAAGTGGTCTTATTTCCAACGTTAACGAAGGGTTCTGGTATAGCAAATGTTGTCTAATTGTGGTACTTTGGCATACAGCCTGGTCCGATCGACCTACTTTGTTCAGAATATTTTTGTCTAAATCAATGATACATCCGTTTAAAATATAAAAGACCAATTCACCAATATCGATCACTCGTCCCTTGTATCTCGTCCGAATCCAATCTGCGGCTCTTTGTTTTTTTCCGATCAGTAGTAGATTCGGCTGTAGAATATAAAACAGATTTCTGAACGGTGACGACGAACCGCGTGGTCGATTTCATTTAGGCACAACAAATATCTACTGTTTTGAATAAGAAAAAATATTTTTCACATCCGTGTAGTATTTAACGGTGTATCTAAATTATGGTATTCAATTGTTTAAATCATTTTATGGTATTTTATTTAAATGGTATTATATTACAATTTAAATAAGGTTCGATAAAACATTAGTGCAACGCTAATATTATTTCCCAGTATTATTAAATAACATGCAATATTAGGCATACGTATTAACTTAATGTACCATGAAAAGTACATATTATATCGTTCATTTTTTTTACAATATTCAAATGATTCGGATTTTGTATTCAATACAATTTAATAGAAAAAAACGTACGTTTTTATTATGTATTTTATTTAATATCATATGTTATTCAGTTTAAAATATTTTAAACAGTATACCTAACCTAACCTTTTGTTTATTAATGTATTTAGTTTTGAAATATACGAAATGTAATTCAATCATAACTAATCGAACACAAATATTATTTGTAAAAAGCAAATCTTAACGCTTATTTAAATAAAACATCTCGTAGGAATAAAGACTGAAAACTACTTTATTATTTCATTTTTTTTCACAAGAAAATTTGTATAAACGTTTTAAAATTACATTTCGATCACAAACTACTTCGATTCACTTGTTTAATGTTTTTCCATTCGCTCTTCTTTTTAATGGAAATTCCGTTACATTTAAACCTTGCCGAAGGGGTGAAAGAGAAATCGTTTTAATTTTCACACCACCGTGAGCGGCGTAAGCTACTTATTAAAAGCAAACACCCCAAGATATTTATCTCATTCGGTATTATATCATAATCTACCTTGTGCATACAGAGTGTATAATCTAGTGCACTTGTTGCTGGGCAATAATTTATATAGTGATATCGTACACCGTTGTTGGCTTTCATCCACCAGCAAACCATATTGAAAATGGTTGCGAGGGTTTCGCAGATGCTAAATTATAACATTTTTTTATTTTATAAGCCAGATAGTGTCTTTTTGACATTCGTTCAATTCTCAGCAATAGTTTCCTGCACGTATATTATAATACAATGATGTCGTTTAAATAAGATAAAAACTTTTATAATATTTGTACAACATATTTTGTGTTTAAAAATAAACGATTTGATTAAAAATAAACGCTTTTAAACCGTTACGCATTTTTTTAGCTAATATTTTTTTTAGCCTAATTTATTAAATTAGGTAAGAAATATTATAAGTAATAATTTTATTAAACTTTTAAGTTACTTGGACTAAATAGCTTCGAGTTGACAAGAAAATGACACATACGATAAGCAAATCGAAAATTAAATACCATAAAAATAATATTCGTAGGAGATATTTTTCAATTTTGTAAACAAAATTCTGATACATAATATATTTATATTATGAAATTTTAACGTCGGAAATATGTTGTAGGTATTAATTTTACGAGGAAATTCGTCGACTAAAATGACTTAATTTATTATTATTTAAAAAAAGTATTGTACGGATAATAAGTATTAGGTATTTAGGTATAAAGTTTTGTATCGTTCGAGAGAACGCCTTTCTGTAGGACCATAGGCAAACAACTAACCGTATGAGAGTTAGGGAGACGAAATGTTTAACCGCTCTAAGGCACGGCAAGCTATTGGATTTTTTTACGTTATTTACTCTGTTATATTACTATCGTTGCTATATTGTTGTTGTTGTTTTAGTTTTCACCAAACCAATTAAAATGTATTATTATATTAACGATCACTTCGCATTGAAACGATCTCGTTTAATGTAACTAATAAATTATTTACCGAAATTATCATTTTCTTTCGATATTCAGATAAATTATTACCGTTCGATAAAGACGAGAATGAAATCGAAAAGACGATGGACATGTTTACAGTCTGATTTAATTATAAAACTGTGACCTTTCGTTGGTCCGTCTCCGGGGACGTATTTTCTCTACTTGTTTTTTCGCTGTTGTTCGAGACACTTTTCCTTATCGGAGGGGTGAACGTAAAACTGGGTCGTATCACCACTAACCCACACGTAACCGTTGTCGTCATCATCGATATCTCACGTGGTACTTAGGGTGGTCCATGATCGTCGTGCATATTAAAACGGTCGACATCATACAGACGTGACGCGAATCCTTCTGTCCGTAGACGATCGGTCACGCGTTTCACTATAGCAAAAACAACCGTTTGTTACACGAATACACCGGGATCGATACTATATATAGTTTAGTCGACGTGAATTGATATTAGTAATAAATACACCGCGAGCCCAAGATGGGAGGATTTTACCGAGATACAAAGGGATATTCAGGTATTTAACGAATACGAGTATGTCATCTTAACCGGACTGAAAATATAATACAATTTATAATATATGATACATATTTTAAAGTGTGCAAATTTGTCAGATAGTTTTAACCAACAGGTTTTTCGTCTTCAGTTTTAACAAATTTGAACAAAAAAAAAAACAATTTTGACTTGGAAATATATTATACTCATCGATTCCAGTAGGTATTTCCAGACACAAATACGAAATAATATAGTATTATTTAATAATAAAAAATATTTCAACTGGGAGCGAAAGAGTTCCAATATAAGTTAATATACCGTTTTAATATTATTTACCGGAATTAAAAATAGTGTATAAGATAGAAATATTCCTTATTGTTTTGTATTATATTAAAATTCAGAAATATTTATGCTATTCCCGTAATTTCATTGAAAAATAATATTCTGATAGGACATGAACTATACGCGCGTTGGTTGTAAAATATTAAATGTAAAACGATAAAAACAGATAAAACAATAGTTCAATAACTACGTTTTTCTTTAGTCATGTCCATAATTCATGCACCTATGTATTATTAATAATTCCTCTTTTCCTATAAATATCATTATATAAAAATAAAACCATATTTTTCAATTTTATCTACGATGTACATTAATAAAATACTGTATAAAGAAAAAAAACCTATAGCTGCTTCGCGGTTATAACTGATTCCAAAACGATCAATTCACGCCGTTAAATTGCCAATATAATACAATTATTTGACATTTAAAATATAGAAAAGCATGGACCCTCGCTATGGACAAATCTTACCGAGTTATTGAATTTTTCCACTGCGGTCAAATTAATCATCGTGTTATGTCATAGGTTTGATACCTCGTGTAATAATTTTTCCTTCTCGTAGATTTATTTTTAAGACGAAAGTTATCTTTTGTTCCTTGTGCTTCTATCCTCTATATACTTCTAAGTATAAATAGGCGTCGTGTGTATACACACAGGAAGACTGCGAGGAAAAGAGGGAGGGAAATAGTATGCGAGTGATAGAGGGAGGGAATACGAGAGGGGACGACAGACAGGCAGAGAATAAGCACCCGGGTACTATTGGTTTGTATGCAAGGCACGTAGATCGCCGGCGTCGTTATTGTGCTACTCGAAGCTCCACCTCTCCGCCCCTAGACATTTTCCAACCCCGCCAGCACGCTTTGCAAACAACTGAGCTTTTGCACAGCAGTTCTATTAGTTTTCAAATTTAGAAGAAGAAAAAATTGTTTCGCGTAAAAATAAATATTTTATAGTAAACTTTTTTTCGTCAACGATATAAAATTATGAAATATACTTTCTGCACGAGAATTATTCGTGAATTATTTTGTCACACAATTGTGTTTCGGACACAATTTTTAACCGTTGACGTTTTATTTCCTCAGTAGTGTAGGAGCGAAGTACTGAAGTTTTAACAAATTATGTTCATAAATTATTATTATTAGTTGGTACCAATGTATAGAACGCATCAACTAAAATCATATATTATTTTGTAAAGTTCATTTTTTAATGAGTCCAAATACTAATGGACAAAAATATCGATATTTAATTTAGTACATATTATATTAAACCACACTCGATCAATTAAAATATTGTTACTAAAAATATCATTTATATTATAGTAAAATTCCTGAAAGTAATTTATAAATAAAATCTTATTTACCCATTGTTGTTACAGTTTTTAAATAATTAAAAATAAGCTCATATAAAGAACAAATTATAAGGTAACAGATTAGAAATAAGGTATCAAAAAAAAAAAATTATTAAATAATCCACTACGTTGAGACGAACGTATTCCATTGTTTAGTAAAACATCAATAATGTTACAATTTCGTAAACAAGCTGTAATAATTTAAGCAAAATGATTCTAAATAAATATTGATTATACAAACAAACAGTTCGGTTATTTTGAACATTTTCTAATGTAATTAATTTTTCTGTTACATCGGACGGTCGAGTTATATATAATGGAATTATCAAAAGAGGTCATAAAACGACAATGGTTCGGCTTAAGAGTGAACATTTCTTTAGCCGTTGAAACGATTTTTTTCCCCACTTTCTCGGGCTTTTGTCTTTTTATCCATCGGATATGGTGCAAGCTCACGGACGCCAGTGTTATCGCTAATAAAAAAAAATAAAAGTCGCCAATAATTCATAGATCCATTTTCAACGAGTATTTTTTTTTTTTTTTTTTATCTAACTGACCAAGGGTGGTTCCCCTTTTTTTATGTCTAAAGAAATTGAATTTAGCTCATAAATTCTTACCAAAAAACACACATAGGTACCCTTGGGTCCAACAATATTTACAACCTTTCCAGTTTCTACCTTGCACTTATTGTAAATTCGTTTTAATCAAGAAATCAAATTCTCAAATAGAAAAGTTTGTCTTTATTTGATATCATTGTTGATAAACTATCAAGCGAGATTTACATTAAACGAGAAAAAAAGTAATAGTGCCTGTTATTTCAACATTTTGGACTGTGCAATTCCAATGTAATCATAATAGTATTTACCTTCAATCTAAATATATGTATTTAAAGATATCTACCAAATAAGAAATTGCATTCACTTTTTGTGTTAAGAATATATTCAAGTAATAGTAATGAAAATCTTATAACCAATTAATTACTTCAATTCAGTTTAATGCGATGGATAATTTGTCAAAATGTAAATTTGTGATAAAGATATTCTAATTCAAATGATAACAAAATGAATTTATATACAGTATTGTAGTTTATATGCTATGAAATGTTACGAAACGTGTAAAATGAGTCTAAATTTACATTGTATCGCTTAATGCTGTACTTTTTATGACTTAACTTATTGCAGTTATAATCGAAAACTTACCATACGATATGTTATGTATAGTGCAAGTATAAATATACATCATGTCAGAAAGATTTTTTTTGAGATAATAATTGACTGTTGTTCCAATAAAAAATATTATCATAATCAGAGCAATACTTGTCAGAACAAAAGTTATTTGTACATTAGATAACGTCAAGGAGTATTTTTTTATCAAGTCGATACTTATATACCGAGTAGACGGTATGGGGTGAACGAGGATAGATGCTTCCGTCGCATAATTTTTCATTTATATCTTTGAATGACGTTTGATTTCCATATAGATGACGCGATTTTTGTGGGCAAGGTAAAAAGGCAGGAGGGGTGGCCCTTTAAACGATGATTTATGAATGTTAACATATTGGAACACGACAGCAACACGGACCCTCCGGTCAGGGAATCTCTTTACCTACCCTCCGGCCAAACCGACCCTAAAACTACACGGTCATATACATTGTAATAATTCTGGTAAATATTTCCCGATTCCAACGCATATTATGTTAAGTTAAGTCGTTTAAGAATACTTTTCAACGGCGGGCGCAACAATGTATAGTCCGGGCATAGAAAATAGCGTATAAATAACTCGCGCATAAATAAAATCTAACGCATTTTTTCGAATGTTTATAATATTATGTAATTCTTAAATTATTGAATGTTTATCAATCACAATTTCGCGATATCGAATTCATTGAGCCTAATAACGTTGTTTTATTACAGAAATACAGAAGATTTAACTATTTTTAAAGAATATAGACAGATCGTTGTGTTACGTTTATATATAAAAAAAAAAATTAATTATCGATCGACTGTAGTTATTTTGATTTTGATTTATTGTTATACTTTTTTTTTTTTACAACGATTACGTCGAACGTTCGTATTATTTTAATTTCGTTATAAATCGATAGTAAATTATATGGGATAAGAACATTTGACACTATACACTCAATCCAATAAAAATATACCGTTTTGAACGTGACTCGGATATGTTGGCCAAACAAAATCCAATCCACCGTTGAACGGATAACGTCGAATTCGCATAATTTTACGGTTTCATTATACAAGTTTTGCGCCATGTTGTGTGTATGTATGTATAAACGCACATATATACGTATTATTACATAAATGTGTGTGTGTGTGCGTTTGTACTCAAACACACGTATATATGTATAATATTATATAATAATAACTGCAGCGTGTTTCTCTAAGACGTTCAGAACCGTTATACTTGCTCCCTTTATAATATCTTGTATAATTTCCTGGCGCTTGTCTAGATTAGATTTAACCTCCACCCCAGTTCCACGGTTTTCCATTTAAGAAACCTCCATCATCCGTCCCACTTTAAATAGTCATTAAACTTAATGGGGACACTCTACAGTGGAACCACCGGCATGGAAACAAAACGCATATGTATATGTAATTATGATGCAGAATACACGGAGACGCGTTATTTAAATTTTCGATTAACAAGATAACCGGGAAAATAATATACCGATTTAGAATTGCACCCCATCGTCGTTCGTTAGACACCGCGTAGTCTAAACGCTTTTGCAAGCGTCCAATGGAATCGCGTAGATTATATGTAACGGTATCTAAATCAAATTAAATTATCGATGATGTATCATCATTGTATTATATTTTACTGAAAGCGATCAAATTCCAGACGCGGTCAATTCGTTCGTTTAAATATACAAATGCGACTGCATAAGCTGTTTTCAAACACATTTTTGGGGTAGGTACCTATTGGAGGTTTTAGTTCAAAAATAATTATAAATTAGACATTGTGTAAACCTCTTATGAATTTTAGGTATACAATTATCGTGTTCAATAATATTATAGACAACTGATTTGTTAAGGGATTTTCAAAGCCCGCAACAACATTTTATAATTGTAAATCATAAATTAAAAATTGATAAGTATTTGCATCATCGAAAATATAAATTGTTATTGTAAAGTAAAACGTGGTTCATCGATTAAGCTGATTCAATTAAAAAGAATAAAAAGATTTATGAACACGATACACGAATAAGATTTATAGCATATTATGAAAATTTTAATAACTTGGTTACTTTTTAAAATGTAAAAATAAATAAATAAATAAAGAAAAATGAATTGCACAATATTATGGTAGAAAAATTGTCGGGGATGACGTGCATTTGCGACTGTGTTCATTCGTCGTCTACTCCAGTTTCCCGAACGCCGTTTGTGCTTTGAATACTAAGTTGTGGCTGAGTATACGAAAACTTGAAAATATGAATTTTCCCCTTCTTTTCGCCTTCGCTGGTTTTTCCCTACCATACACGTAGTATTCGTTATTTTTCTAAAAAAAAAAAAATAAAATAAAATAAAATAAAGTCTAAAATCGATTATTTACCATCTCAACCACTCTTTCATATTTTTTGGACGATATAAGACTCTTTACGCATTGTTTTTTCAAAACTTGAAAACGCGCTTTCGAATTCACCACACACGATACTGATATTATATGACCACGTTGACGAAGTTCAGTGACGTTTCAGATATACGATACGGAGTAGGGGTCGAAAGAAACGTAATTAGGACCGAATTGTCATTCACCGTGCGTCTTGCCGCGGACGAGGAGAGGGTATGTTTTTCTGACCCTTATTGGATTAGCAGTCAGTTTTTCAGGGAATTCTCGAAAAGTTTTTTTTCGTGTTTGCGGTCCATAAAATTTTACCATTCGTATTTTAAATCTTATACTATAGAACTGACTTGCAAGCGTGCGAATAAAACACGGCAATTACAATGAAGCCGTGTGTTCAAAACTATATCTCGCCCTTTTAATATATAGAGTATAATACATACTCCATTATGAATAATATCACGTTCTCATGGACATTAAGTATATCCTATTTGTTATCGTTTTAGTTTTTATTCGCTGGTTTTATTTAGAAAAATGACATTTTTCTAGACAGTTTGATAAAACGTTTATCGTAATAGAATGCGTCCTGCACGCTTCTGGTCGAAATTTGTTGATATAATCAAGGAACAACGTGGTTATTGGGTATAGTTTGTGAAATATCACACGATGATTTCAGATTGAACGAATCGATCGCATACCGTTTAGCTGTTAGTTGATGTTAAACCTACACGCAGATATTTTAGCGAACAATTTATATAGAAATGAACAACGAACGCGCTTTGTCAGTAATAATTCATTTTTTAACTTTTTATCAAACCATTATTACGTTTATTTCGCGGTTGATTTTTGTCTAGATGTATAAAAAAAAAAATATTATAAAAATAGGGTGCTCAGAGTACATAATATCATCGCCGTGGTAAACTAAACCAATTTGGCTACACTTATAAATATAGATGGAAAATGAATCCCGGGGTCGGCGTGCTCTAATCCACGGACGGCTATAAATCTACGACCAATTTTTCCCGTAACGGAATACATATTTATGTAATATATAATATATATATCATTTTCCAATCTCGTCGTGGATTCTACTTGGTCATATACGACGCAACACCCTTGAATTTGGCCGCTTGTTGCCGGGAACGATTCAATATATATATATTATAAAAGTACGATATTTTTTCAACGAGGTTTTCCTTCGTATCGAACGTTGCGCCGCGCAACTGACTATAGTCGGGCGTGAAAAATGATCGGCTCGCCTCGTCGTATATTGGTCTCTATATGATAAATGTAACCAGATCAACGCGGAAAGGGTCCTGCAATAATGCCCAAGACAATCCATTATTAGGGTGCGATTTACGCACCGACGGATAGGCGGCGGCGGCGGCGGAGTGTGTGTGTGTGTGTGTGTGTGTTGAGGTAGTGGGGAGAAACAAGACGTTTTTTTTTCACCCTATGGCGTTTTTTTAACTTTTTCTTCTACTTCTTCTTCTTTTTCTTCCTGTTTGTCCGACACCAGTTTAGAAATATATGTACTTGTTGGGCGTTGTGAACAAAAAAAAAAAAAACACACACACACATCCGACTTGTTTTACATTTTGTAGTACAACAATAATAACACGAATACACGCCGAAACTATACTATATCAAGTAGACACACACGTAAAACAACAGTAGAGTAGATAGTGTCGGAAGATATTATATACCTTCTTTTTTTTCTTTTTTTTCTATACTCGCTATACATTTACGTAGAAAACACAAAATGTACAGCCCCGTGATAATGTAATAACTCAGTCGGGGAGGGGAAACTACTTCATCTTGTCATCCAGCGATCAGATAAACGCGTAGGTCGTCATCATTGTCGTTGTCCCTCGGGTCTAATAAACCGTTTCTCTTAAGTGTTTTAATTTTTTTCAGTCTTTATAAATTATAACGTGAGCAATACGCATATCTCCGAACTCGCCGGTCTTAAATCAACCGGCATTTGTAAAAGACTGAAACGTATAAAAAAATTAGAATTTCATATTTTTCTTATATTTTCTCCTTTTCGCTGTTAATTTATTTTTATTATCACCTTAGGACGACTGTTTTATTTATTACCTCTTCCTCAACCCACCCTTGATATGCTTTCATTTCCTCCACCCGTTTCTTTAACTCTTTTGATAAAAAGCTCGAGATTTTTTTAGGGATATAACTAACGTGCATATATATGTATATATATATATATTTGTAAGGGCAGAGAAAAATTATTAAAAATTCGTGGGGGAATATTTTAACGCAGACTTCGTCCAAAATTAATATTCCTATCGCACTCTTTCTCCCTTTAAAAAAAAAAAAATATATTTTAATGTCGAAGCACAAAAACAACCCTCTCTCCATTTGGAGTATTTACTGAGCGATTTAAAAACACAGTGGCTCATAAAAATGAACAGTAAAAACCGTACGTTTTACAATAGTAATATTATTACTCGAAATGTCAATTGTCATCTGTCATTCTTCTTTAATTAGTATTTTACTTATAAGTATACAAACAACAATCAAATATATCAGCTTATTCTTAATTCTTATAAAAAAAAAAAATTTAAACATTAGAGTTTCTCCAATTACTTAGTAACATAACTATATAAATAAGTGTTGTCAATATTTTTGAGGAAAATATTATAAAGAACTGTCATCGGTCATATTCATCATGACGTGCTTAACTTAAATATATTTTTTGGGAAAAGGAGAGGAAGGAACTAAATCTGTTTTATTTTATACATAGTAAGTAGTTCTCGATAAGTAAGATAAATTTCAACAAATTTCGATTAAACAATATTAGTTATTTTGTTGTTATTCTTAAAATAAATCCCTAACAATTCAATCAATTTATAAAAAGAAATCCATATTGGAAATAGAAATGAGGCTTATCCGTTTATCCTCTTTCACTCAATCGTGTTTTCGAGAAAAATGGTAAAATTGATTTTAAAAACCAATATCAATGACCCGTTATATCACCTGTACTATCATCTGAGTCTTATAATCATCGTTTTTACTAAAAAAAAAAAAAAGATAAAATTAGGAAATAATAATCACGAAAACTTATTTTGTCATCTGTGATGATAAAATAAATGCAGCTGTTTTTAAAGTTAAAATGAACAAACAAAATAAATCCGGTCGTTATTATCACACTGCTGGCCAAACAATGGCCCGCGGAGTCGTGTTTTACGTTCAATTAAACAAACATAATTAATCCGGTTGTTATTTTTATTATTATCATATTGTCTGCTACTACCCGGCAAGACAATGGTATACAAGGGTTAAGTGAAATTGAGCAGAACGAAAAGCGTTAACTTTTTCTTACTATCGTTATCGATTCGAACTTATATAATAATCGTCGGTTGTGGTCATTCATACGAAATTTGTTATTAATTTGTTCGCTGTAGTTTTTTTTTTTTTTTTTTTGTTAGCTCAATCGATTTATTCGTTTAATTTGAAGAACGTTAAAAATCTAAATTAAATTATTTAAATTGTTATTATAAATCTAATTGTACTCATCACAGTTGTATTGTTGCAAGCGCTGTTTCAACGCTAAGCCAGTGATGAAAAAACCATTTAAATGTCAGTGGTTGTTACTTATTGATAATATTGTTCAAATCGACTATTTTAAATTAGCTTAAACGTAGCCATGTGTATATAGGTTAACAATAATTGTTTAAAAAAACTGTTATAAACGGGCCGTCGAAGTGTCAACATTAGAGTTGATTTCACGGGTGTTAATGGAATATTACGGTAGAGGTGATTTAAAAAAAGAAAAAAAAAGAACGCTCGAGGAGATGAGGGTCGAGTTAATCGGTACACAGATTGTAGAGATCGTTCCAAAGAGAGGAGCAAATGGGCCGTTGTTAAGTCGTCAAGTGCCGCAGTTTTTAGCGATTTACCAACCATAACTTTTTTCAAACTCTCTCACACCCCTCCCGAGTTTCTAAGCAAATATCTTCCTTATTTGAAAACACAAAAAATATCCATGTATATTATATTTATATATACGCCTGGGGAAATGTTTGCAAAGAAATGTCGCCTGTTTTCCCCCCTTTAATAATAACTGTAATAACAATAACGAGATTCGTTTAAGATGGTAATCTGAAGAGGGTGGTTCGACTTAATTTTGATACATATTTTTCATAAGTTTCTCATTGAAACTGCATTGTGAGAGAGGCAGCCCCCGCCAATGTTCTTGCCGCGTTATTTCTTCATAGCCAATTTGTACGACTACGCCTCACTAACTGACTGTTCTACCATGCACTACATGACGCGTTGGTCTATTAAGTTGCCTATACGACAATCTTCTTCGTAATTCAACTGATGGAATTACCATAATAATATTTTTATATTTTATATTTACAACGCCTTTATGAAAATATCCTTAAATACAACTGATATCAAATGAAATGTTTGATTCTGCTGCATTCGGTTATTTTTCGTGAAAACTATAATCACGTAAAAACTGTGTTGATAAACGAGCCATTAAAATAATATAATAGATAATTTAGCTATTGGTTACTAAAACTAGTTCGATGAACTCTCAGAGGTCATCTTTTCACTAAAAAAGTATAAAGACCTGGGTTGCTAAGCAAATCTAATGTGTAATTATTTAATCATATTATACTCGGTTTATTTTGTTATTATATTTTCCTATCTCATTTACTTTAATAAATAGTAAAATATATATATATATAATAAATATATTACATATTGTATAAGTTATACGATTATTGCAAAAATATTAAAAGTAAATTATCTTCATCTGCAAACATTACATCTAATTTCATTGGTTACCGAACATTTTATTATTTATAAATTATTAAGTAGATAAATTAGATAACAATTATAAAAAATTGAAGTTTTTTGAAGTCGACTAAGTCACTTTTTATTTATTTATAATTATATTGTATACGAGTGGGGACATTTTAATATATAGTTTATACGTGGAATTTGTAATTTTATACATTTTATCAAATAAGACATGATTATTATTAAAATAAAACTGTAACACTAGTAAAGATGGATAATACATAATATTTATATCTTACATATCTCATATGCCGCAAAATGAAGTAATTTTTAAGTAATTTGTAAGACCTAACCAGTCATACTAAATTTAAAAGAAATCATTTCGTTTGAATAAAATAATTCTCAATGACCTGAACTGAATGTTTTGTTGATTTTTAAAATTTAATGTTTTTTTTTTAAGTTAATGAGTATTACATTAATCTTCAAAATATTTAAGCAAAGTAATAATGATAAAACTCTTTCTAGAAAATTTCATGTTTTAAAGTCCCAGGTGGATAAAAAAAAAGAAAAGGCATTCTCTCAATTTTAAGAATCATGTGTCAATTTATTTATAGTAATAGAACTAAATATAAAATATATAATTTTTACTCGTAGGTTTAAATATATATTTAAAAATAAACATTAAGATTAGGTTTTTTTTAATTTTGTAACGATACAGATCTCATATATAAAAATGTATACAGATAGCGGCAGTTCTTACAAAAACGATAAATATTTAGTCTTTAGCAGGCATCACGTAGGAAGCAGACAAAAGAATAGAAGATTCACCAAACGTTGCATTGTTCACTCTGAGGTCATTGAGATAAATTGTGTTAGGAACTAAGTATATTTTTTCAAACATTCTCTTAGTAAATAATAATTTATTTTTAACCTCAAGATGTTTATAATTAATAATTATTGAATTCTGTTTAATTTTAAATATATTCAATAATTTGCTGCATAAAAAAAAGAAAAGAATTCCGTAGTTTGTCTAAGAAAAAATAATAAGATATGAAATCAAAACATTATTCAACTCGTAATATGATTTAACGACAACCGTTTGAATTTGAAAACAGACAATAATAGTAATTATATTTTGCGAAATTCCATCAACTGAGTACTGGGTTTTCGCCTTTACTCGAGTATGCACATTTTAATATTATATTCGTTTCGCAATATTTAAATTGGGATTTAAAACCAATTTGCATCGACGAAGAAGTGCGCGGCAGGGTATTGTTGTTCTGTTAATGTTGTGTATAAAAAAAAATAGGGGACCGACTTTATGAGGTGAAACGTTTTATCCACCGTTCAGGAGTTTGTCGTGGTTTCGAGGCTAATGTTAAAGAACGGTAAAAAGTCTGGGGGGCTGGAAAGTACAATATCCAAAGACGTTTTATGAGCCACCAACACATCGAAGTCTATATAAATATAATGTGCTCGTGTGTGTGTGCGCGCTCACACGAACTCACCCACACACGCGTAGTATATCTAGGGGGCTGGATTTATCACGGTTGTAAAAATTTAATGCACCACAGAAATCCGAATCCCCACACCGCGATCTGAACGTGAATATTTTACATTAATATAACTGTATTTTTATAACACACTGCTCACCTAACCGCCGCGTGTGTATGTATAAAACGCAACCCCAAATAGTGTTCGGTTATGTAGGATTTTTGGAGGGAATAGCTAAACATATGTGCATCGTACGTATGTATATTTATTAAATCAAAATCTAACACCCACTTTTATCGTGTTATTTCGAATTAATATGGCATTCAAAGTCCGCGCATAATTCTTATAATATGTTGGGAATAACTTGCCATACAGTTTTATTACGTTCGTATTTATTTTACAAAAAAAACTTTTCAAATTAATCGAACGACGGATTTAATAACGAGTAAATATCATTGAGAATATTTTTTGAAAACTCTGTATATCATATACGGTCTGCAGACCGTTTGCTAAAACAAAATAATAATATCTTAAATCTATGAAAACTGATACGTTTCGGAATCGTGATTAGTATAAAAATAGTGTGAGGTATATTATGTATTTGTGAACTGAACCTCGTTGATTTTAACGATTTAGAGAAAAATAGTCGTCCGTGATATACTCGTATCCATATGGATACACGCGATCATAAAAAAAAAATGGTTTTATTTTTCGAACGTTAAAAATCATCGTCTGTGAAATCCGTCGGAAACCCGCGAAAACATAAAAAAAAAAATAAATAATAATAATAGTGAATAAAAACAAAAAAAAAACTCTTTCGTTTACGAGTATAATATTATTATACACTCGATATATCTCGCCCGAGCTACCGGTAAACACAATAACACGCGCCCAAAGACGTATAATGTACCTATACACTCGTATAGTATATACATGTATAAATTCGTATATGCTATAAAGTGAAGCGGTATACAATAAACTCGGGGTGTCCCCGGGCGGCTTTCTAGGCGAGAGGTTCGGGGGAGGAAGGCAGCGGACGGACGGACGTCTATCAAATTCGGTTTGGTGGCCCATCGGCCCGTGGGCGTCCGGCGGCGGCGGCGGTTCAATGTAAACAAAGCCGTAACGAATGCCGCTGTCACCGCGCGCGCACACGCACGCACGCGCCCACACGCGTCGCGAGCGTCCGCACACTCGCACATAATAATACGTATGTATACGTACGTGACGTACGGATAAAATTGGTTTTTTTTCTCCTTTTTTTTTTATCTTCTCCAGCACCCCGCGCTCATCGACGACCGTACGCCGCGGTGTTATTGGTTTCCATTCTCTACGCGCGCGCGCGCGAGTTTATGCCGCGCACAGCTACTATAATAATAATACATATATATATATATATATATTAGTACAACGTGTCTAACCGTCTGCGGCCACCTCTTGCCATACCGCCGACGACACACGTCATAATGTGTCACGGGCCTATGGCCGTATACTTTTCTTCTTCTTTCCTCTCATTCTCTACAAATAATATTATATATATATATATTATAAACTAGTTGGTATACAACGCGTATATATACGTATCGAATTTTTCAATGTCCATTATGCGCGCGTACGACCTATTGTTACTACGAAAAGACCTGCGTTGCGCATACAGGGTGTCTAGCCTCTTCTCGATTGATATTTTTTAAATCTATGGTTTGTTTTATTTTTTATCATTCCGTTCTCGAAGGGTCACGTTTTTCGATACTATCCGGAAAAAAACTATGAAAACTATGAATACTTTCAAAGATCGCGTATATTCATTCAAGATCTCACACGTGTTTTCGAATAAATATAAGAACTACCTGCGGTTTGTGGACCGGGGTTCTCTGAAAAAATCGTTTTCGTCGAGTATTCACGTATAAACATAATATTTAATCGGGTATAAATAAATGTGTACCTAATTATTTATCACCGACCGAACGGTTCGTTATTACGCCAAAATCAAACTTTTACCACCCGAAGTGGTCAATTTTGAATACTGATTAGTATACTTATATTATTTTTCCGCTTCTGGCATATTTTTTTTATAATTATTTTAAGAAAACTCATATTTCGATTTTAGATTAATTTAAAATTATAATTAAAAAAAAAAAAAAACCAAAATGAAGTACAGTTTCGTGTTCAAGGTATTTCTTAAATCATTGAAAACATACAAAAATCTTGTCCTTCGAGAACGTTGTAACTCGAAACGATTCAGTTTTCGAAAATATTATTTGGGAGAAAAAACTATTACCGATGAGGACAAACAGGGCGAGGCACCCTGTACATAATATGTACTATACATATAGGTACGCCGCGTTACAGCTATAAGAGAAGATGAATTCTATATATTAATATAATGTATATGTGTGATCGTGTGTCTAATAATATATTACTTCGCTACAGTCGGAAAAGCGTGCGCCCGAGTTATTGTGTGTGTGTGGGTTTTTGAGTCGTCGCGCGAGCGCTTCAAGTAGATAATATTATATAGATATATTATACTGAGACATTATATATTATATTATATACATGTAATTGCATTTTATAGGTATACGCGGTGTGTGTATACATGTATTGGTAGGTACAACAAACGAAAAAATAGTGGCACAAGCACCATATTCTGGAAACGAATCACAATGGCCGTGAAAAATCGGACACGGGCTCGGGTCGAGATTTTGTTCGATCGATTCTTCTAAAACAGTGTATATAAACATAGCTACACGCGCACAGATATTTATATACCTACGTGTACACGCGTTTAGTTTTTCAAGAGGGAGGACGACACGCGCGTTACGCCCGTTTGGGTCGAATTATTATTGTTATTTTTTTAGAATTTTGTATTGTTTTTTTTTTTTTTTTTTTTACATTTTATTATCTTTTCCTCTCTTCCCGGGGCACAAGTATAAACCCTTTTTGCCGGTCCGTGTGTTGAGATTGTAGGAGTACGCGCGCGCGCGCGTATCTAAATGAATTAGTGGCGGCCCGCGGGGACCGATACACGCGTAATTAAATGGCGATTAAATCCCGGCCCCCAGGATCCCGGGCGATCCTTGAACTTGCATCATAAGTTAAAATACGCCCTGGACAGATACGATCTTATCGATATGCAATATGGAACCGTTTTGTGCCCTGCCAGGAAGTACTGTGCGACACTAATTGGCCGCGCGGGATTTACTATGCTTGTAGTGAAATATTATGCTCGCCAGCCACACACTATTATACAGTTGTTCTAATTTGTATTTGTTTCGCTCGAAACTGTATTATTATTATACACTCTCAGCGACACGTCTTCGTAATATTTTATCATCGCTATTATTGCCGTTGTTATTGTTTGACATTAATGTGTTCAAACACACGTTTTACTTTCTTTTTTAATCGACACAATATGAACATAATTTTAATCGGCTCTTGTCGTACTTTTCGCGGATATCGATGGTGCTGGCAAAAACATTGCGCAGCCGTTTGTCGACATCTCCCCGCGGGCGTTGCGTCGTAACAAGAGACAACGATCTATCTGCGATTCAACGATAAGTTCTCCTATACAGTAGGCATAAGTTCGATCTAGTGATAGCGATAGTAGAATGTAATTTATATCATCGGCAAAACAATGCGGTAAACTATTTCTCAAGTAGTTATCTACATAAATATACTGTACTAATACTATAATATAATCTGATAAAAACGTATATGATTTAGTGTGGTTCGAGGAATACGTTATGGTTCAACGAATATAATGTGAATCATAATAAACTCAAAAACAATACACCATAGGTAAATTATTAACAACGGTTTGAATTTTTTCAAATAAATTATCTTTTTATTACATTTCTGTCAGCTTAAAATTTGTTTTCGTTTTCAATTCTATGTTCGAGTAAATGATAAATGGTCTCTTTTTTCACATTGAGAATTACCTATGTATTATTTTATTTAAAATTAACATTCAATTTGCATTACAGTTGAATATAAACTATGAATGCATAGATTGAATTTTTTTTTTGTATTTGAATAAACACGCGTTATGAATACACATCGTGTGTGAGTCTATTTTAATATGTATGATATTTTGTGCATTTTTTTTAAGAGCTATTTGTCAATTTTATAGTATTTAAAATTTCTGGTTTTCAAAAAGAAAAAAATGACTCCACAAAAACAGCGAGAAATATTTCCTAAATCAGATAAATTTTTTTTTTATTTACTACATTAAATGCTATATTTCTGATTGACGTATCAATTGCTAGGTATAAAAGTAATAATTTAATATGACCATAGAGAAATATGTATTCACTTTCTCTTTCTTGGATTTTGTTATTGTCATTGTCGGTGGCTCAGTGTTTGTTCTGCATAAAAACAGCTATAGGAAGTACTATATATTATATAGTACTTATTACGTATGAAAATAACTCGGAAAATTATCGATATTTTGAAATAACACCGATCATATACTCGTAATTTGTTGTTAATTTGATTTTTGTTGTTCTTTAAAATCAAAATAATTTTTCGACTTTAAAATATTTTATAATTAATATCACTTAGGTGGAAAATCGTGGATCATATAATTTAAAGTGCGCCAAAAGTCACGACTGGTGTTACTCCTCCAACTGTTATAGGGTCCGTTATAGAGCGGGGGAAAGTTATAGTGAGATAAGACTGATTCGGAATCGCGTGTGTATATTAGGTGCAACTACCCTCGGGTTAAGAATAATAATATGAGGCTGTAGCCATAGAACTGGGGTGATGTAACTGGATCTGAAAGGGAGAGAGAGCTAATGAAGCGTCTGCGGCCGCTTGATTGCACTGTATTTACTGGTCAGCAGTTGAGCTTTTTTTCACCTAAAGACCCGACCCCAACATTTCAAACCTCAAAGTAAAATGACATAATAAAAATGGGAATCTACAACATTCATATATGAACGTGAATAACGATTAAATTTGTGTAGATAAACTATAATTAATAATTCTTAGTTCAACAAGAAATTCATAGTTTAACAATTTTACAACTTTTACAAACATAAACTTTGAAGTATTTGCATTTAATTCGACCCATCAAGTATATACTGTATAAAATAGTTTGATTTTTTTTTTCAAATAAAGTTTATAAATTGTGTACGCTTAATTTTCTTAGTAAAATATATTTACTGCCATTTCAAACTATTTAATTTAGAGTATATATTATAATAAATATTGATTCTCAAAACACATAACTTGCTGAAGTTTTTCATGAAATGTAAGTTCACCCCCGGGAAGAGTTTCAGTCTCCATATAATCAGCGGTCACGTCTCAGGGTCCATGCAAAGAAAATCAAGATTTTGACCCCTTTTGACCCAACAGACACATATCAACCCTCCGGAGTCCTTTTATGCGGAAACAATGCTTGAATGAAATGCCGAAATAATGTTTTTTTTCCTCTTTTTTTTTTTTATCCATCCCCTATTCACGCCTCTGAGTTGCAGTAATTTTTCTCCTCCAATGCATATTATACATTTGTCGATATATTTTTTATATATATATACCAGATCGCATTCAAATGGAACAATAATATCGGTTTCTACACGCTTGGTGGAATATAGTCTTCAAGGTATTCAATAGCAAGTCCTTTAACTGAATTATTGCTTTTCTAAAGCATTATATCAGTTAAATGCTAAAATTATTTTTATGCCACTAAAATGAACTGCAGTATAGATTACTTTATTGCTATGGTAATGCATTTGATTATTTTCGGTCGTATATCCTTACATAATATACACAAACATTTACTATATAATATATAATACATACATAAAGATTGAAATAATATAATAATATACTCATAAAGTATTTGAAATTTATTATAATTCGCAAGATACTCGTGTGTTATTGTTCTCGACGTAAATTGGATGGATTGAGTTATCGGTATGTTTGTCCCTGCGTGTCTTATAAACACAATATTTTCTGACAGATTTAGACAATGTCAATTTTTAAGAGATTTATCCTGCGAGAAATCTGCCACTTTATTATCGCTATTCCTATGGACAAATTCAGGTTATGGTAATGTTTTGACGTGGACATTTTGCAGAAATTCTTCTGGCGGAAAATATCACGGACCAGGGCTTAGGGAAATGCGGTCGGTCATAATGGCATCATTTGTCAGCCTTAAGGAGTGTATATAATATATAGGCTTATATTTTTTTCTTGTTGTCGTAAATACCGGCCCTCCTTTAACATCACCGCCTTTTGAAGTTATACATTATGTATATGCCTTAGGTGCAGTTAAAGCATTTCACGTACTATGTAAAAAAAATTATATACGAGTATATATATATAACTAATATAATATAAATCCTTTAACAGTAAAACTGTACCATCAATTACAATTATTATTTTTTCAAATAATATCTTGGGACAGTTTTCATATGAGAAACATTTTTAGTATTGGTAGGTATTTAAATATATTATTCAAAAGTATAAACATATATTTTAATCGATTTTACACGTATTAAACAACAACATTATGCATTGTATTATATACATTATTGGCAGATCGTGATGGATATTTTGTATATAAAGAAAGAAAACCGTATTTATATTTTATTATAATATAGCAGTCTTATTAAGTTAAATGTATATGATATATATCCTGTATAAAATGGCATTCAGTCATGCACGCGCAAATCTATGTACACAACAATGGTTGTGGTCTGTATAATATTATTATACGCATATATTACAAACTCCACGGTATTTTATGCATTACAATTAAGGCTTAAATAGAAGCAGTTAAATGTCTCTAAACTTTGGTGATATTACTATAAAACTTCGTATCTATAACTCGTAAGATAAAATATGCTATTATTATTATTATTATTTATTTCTACAGAATTGACGTCATCTCAAAGTTTCAAAAATGTTTAATCAACTATGATTTATATTATTATTACGAGAGTGTTATTATTATACCTCTTTATTTGCCGTCTTAAAATTGAGTACTTGTATGATATTTCTTATATTACTATATTATTTGGAAGAAATAAAAAATATTTATAAATCTTACTGTTTTACCAAAAGTCGTTTGGCACATTATATTATGTGCCGAGAATATATTTTGCCCATATATAAACACATTTTTGTTTTTAACGTTTGCTGAACTTCATTATAAATTCCATGTGGCAAACGATTGTTCATCGGTAGATCACGTCGATCGAGCCCCATAAATAATATAAATATTCCATTATATTTTAGTGTACAGGAACAGATAGGATTGTGATGGAATGTCGAGCCGGCCATTTGCCAAACACCGTGGTGGCGGCGCGGTGGTGGCGCGGTGGTCCGCAAGCGAGGAACGTCCTGAATATTGATTTGGGTAGAGACCCCCTTTGCGCGTCCCCCACTTTATACATATATAAGTAATATACAGGGTACTCACTTTAGTTTACGGTATCTTAGTACACATCCGAATATTACTTCTCACACGTACGGGCACCTATAACGCAGTATTATATCTATACGTATATGATGTTGCCATAATCGATTTTTTTTTTCTTTTTAAACACTATCTGACCCCGTTTGTCCGATTCGTTGGTTGAATCAATTATGCGCCACCGATATTTGTAATAGGTACCTATAATATATTATTATGTCCACCTATTTGATGTTATTTCATTATATTATACATCGTGTGTGCGCGCATAGAATTGACGTCAAATTTCGAAAATCCGATTCCGTGGCACGTTCAGCCCATTGAAAATTATTGAACGTGATTCGAACGTATAAACGCGGTCATCACTATAGCCGACGACTCTTTTCATCCCCGACTAAATTTTAATTCTCTTCTAGATAAATCTATTGTTTTTTAATACATAAACACACCATACGGACGCGTATTTTCACGAATTGATCGGACTTTCGAAATATTTAAAACATATTCGTGATAAAAATATTGTGACAGTTTACATAGCAGTTATATATACGTATGTTTAAATGTGTGTATTATAAATGGGTCGAAATATTATACCGCAAAATTAACGTAGCGTGTACAGTTTTACCGATTTCGTTGGTAATAATGACCTTAACACGTTTCTCGGCGGTTTTAGAGAAGTTTATAAAAATGCAATAAAGTTCGTTTTATTTATATGTACAAATTAATGTTTCAATGAAGCGTGACAAATTACTATTACGACCAAAATTTTTATACTTTTATGTCTTTTAAACTACGCCCCTATATATTATATATGTATAAGAAAAAATAAAATAAAATGCTAAGCCAATCGATATTGTATGAAATTAAGGAAACACGATGTATGATAGTTAATACATCATAACACAAATATTTGCATAATATAAAAGTTACTCAACTAGGTATTGATGAGTTGTTTATATGAAGTTGTTGATTTTACCACAGAAAAACTAAAGTTCTATTCACTTTTCAAACTATTATCAATATTTCAATTTGTCAACCAATATTATTTTGTAGTCTACTATTGGGTGTTACCCGGACTTCGCCTCGGGTTCGATATTAAATACTCAAATTATTATCATCATTCGTATTATAAAAGAAAAAGTGACCCGGAAAAGCATCCAGAGTAATTTTCCATTGTTAATACTCACTTTATAAAACCATACAGTTATAAATACAAAATCTATATTAGGTGTATTGTCGAGTATAATATTGAACATTATACTGCAGAAGGTATAAAGAGAAGTTCAAATATCCTTAATTATCAAATATTAAAAGTAGATTAGAGATATTAGTGGTTCGAACTATTCAAAGTTCGAAAATCGAACCAAACCCGACCGTGAGCTCCAATGAAAAATTAAAATGGACATACACATAAATTATTCTAAAGAGAAACGAAAAGTATGTGAATTGTAATGATGTATCATACTCGTATCAATATAATATAATAGATTAAATATTCTTAAATCGATCTCGACTCATTTTAGCTCACAATTTAGTAGATAACAATTTTATAGGAAACTAGCTGAATTACCCGATAATTAGACGGCTGGCTTCAGCTGTACAGTTTTAAACATGATTATTATTATATCTAGAAAATTTCAAAATAATTTTTTATTCCTCATATGTATATATATATTATATACTATTATAATTATATAATAGTATATATTTTTTTTAAGATTTCACGCTATATTTATCAAATCATTATTTCTATATTTCATCGATATATTTTCGATGTTTTGGACTCGCTGTTATCACTCGCTGTAATAATTGTTTCGCGATTTAGACCGGTTACCAGACAGAGTGTGTGCGGTGTGCCTACCTACAGCTATT